>OMNW01014413.1:0-26323 GCA_900303245.1 Selene dorsalis
CGTGTATCTAGTTTGTAAAAAGTGCTTTTATCTGCTTTCTAAATATGTCTGAGCTCAAAGGGTTATGATGCTTTTATATCGGTCAGGGAGGGAGACAATGGCCAGAGGGTGCAAGTGCTGATCCCCGCTGACACACACACACACACACACACACACACACACACGCTTGGACCCAGTTCTCCCATCCCCACCCCCCTTGTGGCCCTTTTGGCTTCTGTTTGTGTCTCCTGTGTGGAGGGTCACCAGGACATTCCTCAGCCGGCCCCTCGGCTCTGTTCAGCCGCCTGGAACGGGCCGGGGTCCCAACACAACCGTCCCCGCAGGACGTGCACATCAGACGCAACGCTGCGCTACAGTTAGCTAGCTGATTGTGGAGTCATGTTTGGTCTCAGCGACACCTTTTTAAACAGCAGTGATAATGTGCCTGGAAATGACAGAGACACAGTGTGACTTACGACTGTACTGCACGTACAGATGACATCTTCTGTTAGTGTTGATATGGAACTGTGTAAATCTGTGCACATTATCCAGACTCCAGCAGTATTGAACTGTTAAAGGTTGTGTTTACACTCACTCAGAAGCTGGTCCAGGTTACAGACCCTGTGAAGACCCTGGTCTGGTTTAAGGTAGAAAAAGTTCTATGACATTCATATACAAGCTCTTTACTTATGTTTAAACAAAACACTGTCGCTGTGTGAACCACAGACAGGACTCTGGATGTGACAATTCATGTACTGCACACTGCAGTATCTTACTGAAACACTTTGAATCATCTAAACTTGTACCATCAGATGCTTTTACTGCACTGGTATCAGTAGAATTGATTCACGTTGAATTTCGAATTTCAGATTTGACAGTGATAAGATTTCAAATTCACATCAAAACTGAATTGCATAGATTTTTATTTAGAGGCCCCATGTGAATTTATAAGAGAAGGTGCTTCTTAGTCAGAATGATGAACTGACATGTATCTGAATCTGCTGCAAATGATTCACATCTGTGTTTTGAGTTGATCTTAAACATGATCAGATGAGAACTATGGCTCTGAGCGTTCACACTGACATTATGACCCATCATGACTTGTGCATTGTGCTCTATCAAACTATTATGACATATATGACTTTCTTGTAACTATAACATTTAGACTCACTACTATACATCAGCATTTATTTATTATATCATTTATTGTATTTTAAGGGTATTTACTTTTTTTTGTTAAGCCCAGTGTTGAGGTTATAAAATGATTTTGCAGTTTAAAGACATTATAATTTTTTGACATTTTACTTGATTATTTTAAATGGCAAATTAATTAGAAGAATAAATAAATAATAGATGAATGAATAAATAAATAAGTCATTAATGATATGGTTGATGAATGAATGCATCCTGACTAATAGATGACTTGTTACAGACCTTCGTCAGGAGCTGATACACTCCACTGCACTGAGCTATTTCTCCATGAGGACCAGGACACAGCAGCACAGCTATGTGGACTTTGTGCCTTTCAACAAGCAGTTCAATAAAGAAAAACACAAAGACCAATTGAAACAATGAAAATGTGAAAACAGCCTCAATAATTTGGTGACATTTTGGTGGGAGTGGGTGAAAGGAGAGTGTGTGTGTAGCCGCTGGGGTCGACAAGGAGCGCGACTGACAAGTTTTAAATTGGGATCCACTAGAAGCAGAGCTTCAGTGATCACAGAGCTTTCTGCTGCTAAAATGTGGTGGGAGTGACGCTCATTAGGATAATGTGCTGTATGAATAACACTGCCGCCACTACACAGCACACACTCCCACGCTGTTGGAGCTCCATGCTGCCTGGATCAATCCACACATGTTCACCTAAACAGTCTGAGTATAACTTATCATGTAAAACCTGGAACAATGTAGAATACAAGGTCTGAGAATCGGTAGAAGGTAACCAATCAGCTGCAGCTTCAACAAACTCAACATTGTGAACAAAGAATCAAAGGAATGAAAAAACCATGATAGCATCACCACAAATGAATAATTATTACATTATTCTCTAAATCAAATTGCTCTAATATATGGTCACACTTTAGCTATTTTTACCCGTTTTGTTTTTCCAAACATAGCAAACCAATTATATTTAAAATCCAATAACACTACGTAACTGTAAGCAGATGTTTAAGTGTTGATTAATGTATCGTATTTAAAAATCAAAATACCTCAGATGACATATCTAATATTATGAGAGCTGTTTTATTATTATTAAATATTATAATGAGGACAAGAATGATTAAATGAAAATATTTTAATTTAATATAATTGTGTCTGATCAGACTCACATTCTGCACCCAGAGTTAGGGTCCCTAAGCTCAGCTGGTACAAACATTCATTTCTGCCTGTGTTGATTAAACTCCTCAACACTAACCTGTAATGTAGGCCATATGTCTGTGCAATATATCATTTTATACAATATATGAATTGTGTGGGTTGTGCAATTTGTAGCTATGTGAGGAGGGTGGGTCATCATGTGTCAGCAAGTGTGAGAGCATGTGTTGTTTTGATGTTGTTTTCTGTGGAACCAGATGGACAGAGTCCTAAACAAATGAACTGAATTGAATATAATAATCTTTTTTTCTTTTTGTTTCACGTTATCAATAACTGTGTAACCTTTCGTTTCATAATTATACATATGTGAGATTGAACAATTATTCATGTTTATATTTAGATCAGAGCTGCAGCTTTGTTGTTTTTATTCTCAGTCGATCTGGCAAATTATACAAGATTAATCAATTAATCGCATAGTGTCCAAAAACATCAACCAATTCCAATTTTTTTCCAAATGTTCTTATTTCCATGTTTTTTCCATTCTCCAAATCAAAGCGAAAACCAGAAAAATCCTCAACAAACTGACTGATAATGATAAATGTGATATGTATTCAATTAAGAGTTAAACAAGCCCTCTATACTGTTCACCTTAAGACAAACACACCTCTACCACAGTTGTTGTGAACGTGTGGAAACACACTTGGACGATTGTTTGTCTGACATCAGACAAAGTGTGTCAGAGCCGATCTGTGAAAACCCTCTTCCTGGGTAAACCTGAGACCTGAGAACACCTGTATGAGGCCAGCATGTAATGAGAGGTCTTCATGTTCCGTGTGTGTATGTGTGTGGGTATGTGTGTGTGTGTGTCTTTATGTGTGCTGTATCTGGCAGTGTGTCTGCAAGGTGTGTCTCTCTTCACGGGAATGTCTGCCTGTAGTGCGTGTCTGCGTGAAGCTATCTGTGTGTGTGAGGAATGTAAGGTGTGTGTGTGTGTGTGTATGTGTGTGTGTGTGTGCGCGTAATGAGGGGGTTCAGAGGGAGCTGTGATTATTCTCGCCTCCTGTGGTGCGGGTCCTCTGGCTCTGTGGGCCCCAGGGAAAGCGCCCTGTATTTAGCGTGTGGGAACACACATTCTGCCCCCTTATCGCTGCATTGTTGCAGCCTCGCTCTTTTCTTCTCTTTTTTTAACTAATTGAATTCTTGACTCCTGAGCCACAGGGACGGCTCGGGAGAGACCAAAGAGAAAGACATGAATTTCGGGTTTTTTCTTGCGGTTGAGTGGGGCAGAGCAGTGGGGGTGAAATTGGAGTGTGTGAGGTTGGGTGGTGGCGGCGGCGGTGGGGGTTCAGTCAGAGAGGGCTGGCTCTGACTGGTTGGGTGGCTGCTGTGGCGTCACCCTGTACTTTCATATGGGAGGTCAAAGGTCGTCCTCCCCCCCGGCGGTGGTGAGAAAGTGGCGAATTGGGGATGGTTTATCCAACAATCATGTTCTTCTTTTGGAAACTTTCAAAAGCGCTTTTGGCCCCTGCAACATCTTTGTAGTTGTGCTTGAGGAATTCTAGACAAAACAATTCTCACCCCTCCCTGTTCTCACCTCTCTTCAGGGTAGCTTCTCCCTTCACTGGCTTCTGCCCAGCCCCCCTTCTCTACACTACTGGTCAGTGTAGCATACCCCTGACGCCGAACCCCTCCCCAGCGTCATGTCAGGATACCCACCTAGTCTGGCAGGAAATTGGCACCAATGTGCAAACATTACAGGCTCTGTGCTGCTTGGCACGAGTGCTGGTGAAGTCAAACTAACAGCAGAGTTTCTGCCGTCCAGTTTCTCACACTCATCAATCATTGATCTTTTTGTTGAGCTGAAAACCTCAAACTTCCGCACATGCTGGTTTTGTTCTGAGAGGTGAACACACACCTACAGGACAGAAGCTGTTCAGAAAACAGAATTATTGCAGCTGATATCTAATATCTGTGGCACAGGTGGTACAGTGGGTTGTCCATTGACCAATAGCTTGGCTGTTTGATCACTGTCTCCTCCTGTCAAAGTGTCCGTGGGGAAGACAGTGATGGCAGTTCTGACCATCATTTCTTTTTTAACTGAGGGTACATGGCGCTATAGCTGTGTCTCAGTTCAGGGGCTGCATCCTTGGAGGACGCATTCGAAGGCTGATTACGTCACAGTGTTGTGACAAGGTCTGTCCCAGTCTGGCCTTCTCTTCCCTGTTCTAGGAGGACATACTGCACCTGTCCTTTGTGGCGTCCCGTACCCCAAGTTTCTTTGCCCGCCGTTAATTATTAGCCGCCTAGCATGCTAGCTATCGGAACGCTGAGGTGGCTCAGCGCTGTAGCCGTGGTAGCCCCGCTTCGCGGCCGACTTGGTGGCATGGCGGCCCACTGGGCAGGGCTCTGCAGGCCACATAGCCTGAGGCGAGGAGCTGAGTAGCCGTGGGAAGTGTAAAAAAGACGCCATTTTCAAATGTTTAATGTTAGGATGTTGATTGCGTTTGTTGCGTTTATCCCTTCTGTGATGCCTCTCAGACAGCAGACTACTGCACAGTCACAAAATTGGGGGGGCGATGTAAACTAGGAAAGTTCATGGTTCAGTATGATTCAAAGTAACACCAAACATATCTGTGGCAGCATCGCTGTGACATAGGCTGCAATTTACACTATAACTCTTTGTGATAATTCCATCTGTAGTTAATTAGAAAACCGCCATGGTGTATCATTTTGCATCACTCATGGTAATCTGAGTCTTGGTAACTACCCACCCTTCTGGGTGACTGGGCCACAATAATTACATTACACATTCGCTATTTCAGTTTTATTTTATATATTTTATATCATTTCAGTTTCATATGTATATGTTATATATTTCCTTTGTGTAAGCTTCATGTGGACCAGTGTCAAAAGGCATCAGTAATCAACCATCTGATTCAACAATTACTAATGTGGCATGTTTATATTTTTGCTGGAAATACATTATTGTTTATTTCCCGTAAAACAGCACTTTATTGTCATGTATGTATTGTGTTTATCATAACTGATAACTGAGTGATGTTTTTTTTTTATTCCAGTTATGATCAGAAAGGAAGAACAAGTATTTGTCTGTGTACTGAACTTTAATGTTAATCTGAATGAAATCAGTTCAGACTTGAGTTGTGTTGAGGTGATGCAGAAATGTAACAGTGATATCAGTGACTCAGGTTATTACCAAGATGACACCACCATGTAAAACTGTCCATGTCTGGAGGAGGCCTGATGAAGCAGTTAGTCAGTAAATGACAAACAATGTGAAGACGATCATATCTCTGAAATGACGCAGGACTTATTATTTTTCACCCTTGTTTTCCATGAGAGTTAATAAAACGCAGATTATCAACTGCTACAAAAAGCTGCACTCAACTGGTTTTACTTGGTGCATCTGCACATAGATGAACAGGAACTTGGAAACTGTTATGATCTCAAGGATATGAAAATTCAGGTTCCTTACGTTCTATGTAAAGACCAGAATTTGTCTAAAAACTAGAAGACGGCTACTTTGCTGTTGCTGAATTATAAAAGACCATTAAAGCCACATTAAATAGCAAATTCTCCTGTTTCACTGTGATGAAAGGATACCACAATGTCATCACCACTCATCTCCACCACTACAACATGGAAAGGTCAGAGAGAGATCTACCAATCCCCCCAAAACCTCATTTCCACAGAGGAGAACTATGAGCTGGACAAGCAGCCAGCCAAGTGACAAGCTCAAAGCCTGGTCCAAGAAACCTTATCAGCCGTGACCTGCTGCTGCACATCTGTAGCTGCCCAGCCCACACCTCAGCCTGTTGGGTCTTGTTTGAATGAGAGCAGTGTCTGCAGGAAACACCTTCGTCAATTATTACCAAACCACCTGCCCCACTTCCTACTGCCTTGACGCACACAAACAGGAATACAGCAAGAGAGAAAGAGGAGAGTGAGAAGGTGAGAATGAGAGGCAAAAATCTGCAGATAAATAGGGTCAGTGCTGAGCTGTAGTGGCAGTGCAACAACAGTCATGTGATACTCTCCACAAGAAATTTGGTAAAGGCTTTAAGAAGGACACCATCCAGAAGAGCCACCTGCACTGACTTGGAGGGTTAAATGATGAAGCCTTGGTGAAGAACCTTGTCTAAGAGGATGGTTGAGCTGCCTCACAATGTCTGAGTGTCATTCCAAAGTCATCTGCAACTGCCCATATTACGTCACAAGATCATTGGAGAAGGAGTTTGATTAGAAGAAGTGTTGACAGTCAAATGATCTGAAGATGTCGCTCAACAGGCGTCCAGGTTGAGGAGTCAAAGTTGTGCCACAGTGAACTGGTGTGATTGGAGACTAGAGACAGAGTGGGGCTGGAATTGTTTCCAACTTCCTACACTGACACTGTCAAAGGAAGGATAAGCTCTACCTGGTTCCAGGGCAGGTGAAGTCAACAAGGGATGGGATTCATGTTAGATCTTCATTCATGTTACTACCAGGAGAGGGGTGACACCACTGGCACCATAACCTAGTCCTAACAGATAGTGGTGAAAGCATTCTCTCTGGAGTTTAATGCAGCAGTAGTCCTGACTGTGAAAACTGGCCACTATGTCTTACAGTAAAGACCAGGACCTTCAGCTGGTTCATCCACAGCAACTGCTGCAAAGCCCCACTGTGTAACTTTTCATGTTGTCTATAACAAAAACTGATTATTTCATTCAAAAGTATGTGTTTCATTAATTAGTAATTACCCCCATGAACAAAGTGAAGTGTTTTGGTAAGCTTTGAATTTTCAATTCATATATACATAGAACTGGCGAGCTCAATGCAGGCTGCCATGTTGTGCCGCCATCCTTTACGTTCAGTGGCATTGTGACCGTAGGTAACCACAGAAACACTGACTCACATACAGAGACACCGGAGCGGTAGGCTCTGGCAGGTTCACACTGATGCTGCGTTCACGAAGAATCAGGAAGATGGCAAACCGGATGTCATTTTACTGGACGAGAGAAGGCCAGTAAAACGTGGATGAGGTAAACAATATGACATCGCCATAACAACATATTGTCAGGTGTGTATTGTTTTGCCGTGTGCCAGTCCAACGGACCACTTTGGCTTTTTATTAGCAAAAATCAAATATTGCTTTCATAAATATGTATTTACGGAAGTCTAATCACAATCACATACAAATGATATAATATGGTTCACATCTTCACCTCATCGCTTGATGATCCTGAACTACTCGGAGTCGCCTCAGTTGTGGAAGACACCATTTTGTCCTCGGAGGCCACCGTCACTTTGTCACTTTGAGCGCAAGGAAGCGAGTGAGCGCTGCAATCTAGAATCTGAACTCTAGATTCCACGGTTTCTTTCCCATTTTACACACTGGACCGTTAGGAGACGCAATCCTTGGTGCGCCCAGTTAGTAGATCAGCTTCAATATGTGTTTGCATGTGCAATCAAGTTTGCACACGTTTTTACACACGCAAACCTTTAGTAAGTCAGACCCTATGTCTTTAAGATATTGATCTCATGTTTGAATCCTCAAGCAAAGTCATCCTAATGGAGCTTACACTTTCCCAGAAGGATCACTAGCATGATGCCCTCAAGAGGAGTCATAAAGTACGAGGGGTGAATATAGGTAAAAGGGCTGGAGGTCGAGGTTGAAGCTTGGCAGTGTAATTCTATGTCATGGCATGTTATCAAAGCAAAAAAGAGAAGTGCCTTACAGATGGAGAGAGTTGAGATGATTGTGGCAAGTAGCTGGTGATGAGCCCTCTGGGAACCAGAGGTCTGCTCAGCCTGGGTCGTCTGGAGGTGTCTGATGTTGAAAGAACTGAAACACTCGATGGTTTCAAAGAGATGAATGAGGACATGTCCAGAAGCTTCACCAGGTAAATTCACCCATTCATCCAATGAGCTACAAGTGTTAAAGTGGAAGTGACTGAAAGTGATCACTGACTGAAAATATCTAAGCAAGGGAAAGTGTTCCTTGCTAACTTTGTTGTTGTATATTATATTACATGGAATGTAACAAGACAACAGGTAAACGTGAGGGGTGTGAGTAGTTGTGTAATCTTAGTTGTATTTCTTAGGCTACTTTCACAGTGACTGTCAGAACACCACATATCACATGCACACTCGCATACACTGGACAAGTTCAACAGGAAGTAGACTGTCCACTTAGTAGTTCATTGATTGCAAATCAATATATAAATGTATGTCTAAATATTCCTCAATTGTGAGTAGAAATAAAGAAGAAATCACTGTGTGGATTGAGGGAACCAGTGAAAACCACGCTGAATAGGGATTTACCCACAGGACAACAGTGTGAGAAAAACCCATCTGACCCTACATTACCCCTGCTACCTCCTGTAGTGCTGGGTCAAATTTCACTGAATCTGTCCAGTACAAGCTCCATCAGAGGGCATGAAGTGTGAACACACAATATGGTGTGGAAAAAAGGAAAAGGCCGAGGACGCCCTGCACTAGCCTTGGCATTTCACCGCAGCCACAATAATGTTCGCTAACAGACCTTGAGATGATATCCATGACCAACAGAAGAGACAAAGTGATGGAAACAGAGGGAGGATGAGATGTGTGTGTACAGTACAGTGTGGGGCTCTGGTAGTGTTATATTTACCTATACTAGGGATGCACTGATGTGGTCCCAATGTCAATACCGATACCTGGATTTAGCGTATCGGCTGATACCCGATACCAATCCAATACCACTGTTGAATTAATGAACTGTATATTTGCTATGTGGAAGAAAGTGAAGGCATCAGGCTTGACTTTAACATTACTTTACTAACGTTGTAAAACATTGTTGCTCAGTGTGTGTTGTCTACCAGCATGCTGCGCTGCTGCTGACACATGATGTAGCATGCCTCACAAACATAGAATTGAAGTGAATAGATCGGCGTCATGGATCAGCTCCATCATCTGACACCTGATCTAGCTATTTAGTCAATATCTGGGCCCATATCAGATCGGTGCATCCCTAATGTGAAACATGTTGCTGTTGATGAGTGAAAGACACCAAGCGTCAGGCTGTTTCATGGTAAACGCGTCCTGCAGACACAGTCACCGTTCACCCCCTCACTCTGATCAAACTTCAAGGTCCATCACAGTGGCACGAACAACTGAATTGACACTGAATTACAGCATCCCCATTGAGTCACGCATCTGTCAACAGAATCAGTCTCCTGACCTAAAACTTGTCTTTAACTATCACTAGGAACACACTGCATGTGCATGACAGCTGCATCACTGCACTGCTGTGTGTTCACACTGCTGTGAGTCTGCAGCATATCTGCTGCTGTCAGCTCCTCCCCTCTATATTCACACACTACTCACATCTCTTCACATGAGAAATTAATTTCTGATTTCTATTTGACAGAAAATGCCACAGTCTCCTGCTAATTGGTTATAATGCATTTATACTTTCTCATATCTGTGTCATATTCAGATTTAGTCTGGCTGTTGAAACCATTAAAGTTGTCGGTTGTGTGTGATGTTGCTGGTATTATGTCTATGCCTCTTTCCTTTCTATTTTTAATGGGAGCTGCACACTTTAATATGGGAGACACTTAGTGTCTCGATCATGAGTGTTCTGATCTTATTGTGGCTTTGAGAGCAACATAAGAGTTAACACTGGATCTATATGCAGCAGATTATCAGTTGATATCAGTGATCAGTCATATCAGTCATACTAAAACATGGAAAAACCTTTGACATGTCCTGAATTATCTTTAGTCTTTATCCATATCGTAATAGAAGTGTAGTAGTTGTGCATGAATATTAAAGAAAACTGAACGAATTCTGGTGTGAGAGTCTCACTTGCTGTGTTTTTGTTGTTTGGAGAAACTTTCTTTACAAAACAGAACTTCTCTCATTTCAGAGTTGTTGTCCTTAAGGATGTACTTTATTTCTTGAAATGTTGGAGAGTATGTTTGGCCTTTAAAAGAATTGATTCATTACCCATGGCCCTGTGGTGAGAAATGATGAAACAGAGGTGTGTAAAGTCAGCTACAGAGAGGTGAAGGTGTGTGTGGTGCACACTTGGCTGTGTATGATGTTGCGACACAGACTGTCTTTACAAGCCTGAGGAACATGTGAGGTGCTCATGTTGATCAGGTTGCTGCTTTAATCTTTCATTAACATGTGCAGGATTAGAGGAGCTGTTACTTCCGACAAGTGCATGTAACCTGCTCGCTGCCTGGTTGCAACCTTGAACTAGCTGTGTGCATGTATACGTGTGTGTCTGTATATCTACTGCACTCATGCATGCGTGTGCACGGGTGGACGTTGAAGTAGTACCTTCACTTGAGCACTTAAGTATATTTAGATATCTGTTACTTTACTTGAGCCAGTAAAATTCAAGCTTGAGCAGATTTACAATTACTCCACTACACTAGAACAGTGGTGTACACCTGCTGCTTTAGTGAAGCCTAACTATGTGTCGCAGGGCTTTCACTCGCTGCTCTACATCACTGTTTGTTCTGTGACTCTTCTGCTTTAACAAGTGAGGTGAAAAACCCCACAGGAACCAGCTGGAGGGGTGAGTTAATGGGTGTGCAGAGCAGAGGTGGGTTTAATAGGTATATCAGTGAGTTGACACCTGGTTTCCAGAGGAGTTTTAATTAACCAGGCCGCTGGTCAGTGAGAGGTAGCGGGCAGGTTTCCATTATGAGGGGGCGACGGGCTGAGGCACAGTCTGCTATTTCAGCCAGCAAATTGGAGAATTAATGATGTGGATAATCTGCCTGTTCCTCTCAGATCTGAGAGACGCTTCTAGGCCTGGAGCAGACAGACAGGGCCACCATGCATGTACGCACATATACTGGGTTTCTTATTTTCTGAGGGGCAGCAAGCTCTGGATTTAGACAAGGATATTTTATTTGCTCCTCAGTTATTTACACCGACCTGTGCTTTGACTAAGACTGGGCTTTAGGGATTCAATAGATTTGAAGTTTATTCTAATCATATAAATTTAATAAGAAATGAATGGATCCTGACCTGCATTTACCACACACAACGGGGTGAGGACACAGATCTGTTTTTAAAGGGTCACAATCAGTGTTATAAAATGTTCTGCCTGATGATAGAGCACACTCCTATTTTCTGATCATGTTTTCATGAACACAGTGGGTGTTCAGTAAGCTACTGTGAATGCACCTGCTGAAGAATGGACACACCTGAGGAGCTCACGGACCGACTCGTCCATCCTGATGTGGATGTAGCTCGACGATCACATCTGAGCAACAGCAGCTACCCAAAACAAGGTCAGTCATTTTGTTTTCCATGTCTCATTAACCACTGGGGGTCAAGGCTGATGAGACCCGATCAGAGGGCGATTCTATGGCATCATTTCCATAAGTTTCCATTTTTGCCCTTTCACACTACAACATAACCCCAGTTTGAACTGACACAAGTCCAGCAGCTTCTCCAAAGGTCTTAAGGGGTTTTAAACCTAAAATGTATGAGTGTGGATGGACACCATGAGCACACAGCTGTATTCGTCTTTCAGCCGGTTTTCTGAGCAGACATCAGTGGGGAAGCGTATAATAAGAGGACACTGTACAATGATTTTAAAAAGAGTGAAAATAAACAAAAAAAACATTTGCATTTGCAAATCATTTTGCTTTTTTCGTCCACCCCTTGTCACTGGCATGTTGATGCTGAAGCCTGGTTGAGGTATGAGATGAGACTGTTGTTGTGCCTGTCTATTAATTATTCTTTCTTAATGAATGGGTTAGACTGTGGAACTGAACTGCCCTTTTGGGATGACTAAAGTATTCTGAATCCTGAATCTAGCACAGAGCAGATAATGAAGTTAAGTTAATTAAGCAGAGATCACTCTGTCTAACTGGTGATCATTTCACAAACTGCTTTAAATAATAGCAACAAATGGAAAGAAAGCTGCGTCATACTGTGCATAGGGAGCTAACATTAACTACTGTACTGAGCTTTAATGAATCCAGGGCGGACAGTTATTTAGTGTGATGGGAAACCCTCCCGGACCTGTGATGTTTCCACTCTGCAGCCAGATGGATGATCACCTGCGTCTCCGCTGGACGAGCAGGTGCTGCAGTCAGGATAGTGTTACAGCGCTCTGCATCTGTCTCGCTGCATGTCAGCAATACTGTGAGCGAGGGCGTGCGAGTGTGTCTTATTAAGTGTCTTAGTGCAAACATGGCTGAGAAATCAAAGCCACCACTCAACCACCACCACAGAGAGTCTCGCTCTACTTTCTCAGGCTGGACTCAGTCCCCTCGTGGATATTCTGATCTTTACTATTGCCTATACATGCGAGTTCAATCTGAACCTTCTGTTCCAGAGAGATGTAAACGATAAATAAAAATATGTATGTATGTATATGAAACCTTAGTGACCCATTAAGACTACATCTTAACCTCCTGTCTCCTCCAAGCCATTCACAGAGCAGCACTGGTGACTCCATTAGAGAAAGTTTGTCCAAAAAGTCACTAGATTGGACACAAGGTTGCTAAGTCACAGAACAAGTTGCTAGAGGGGTCTGAAGAGTCTGGAAATGTAATGACAAAGGCGCTTGGATGGAAAGGCTGCCTGTGAACGCCCCCTGATCACACAATAGAAACCCTTTGTGCCAAATCATTTTAACAGAGCAACAGCCAATGGGGAAACTGTGAATTCAACATGAGGTATTCAGCTGACCAATGATGTCACTTCATCAGTCAGTCAGTGACATGTGTCTCTAAGGCAGGCCTCCTAAAGCAACCCATGTATGATGTAAAAAATGTAAACATGCATCAGAGCTGACTGAAGCTCAGCGCTGAGGAACCTCTGGGGTGACAGTCACCACACTGGTGCCCTGATCACCTGCACTGTACATGTAACACTGATCTGGTTTCAACAGAACTACAATATTGGGATGAATTGTGATTGTGGAAAATATAAAATCATGGAATATAATAATAATAATAATAATCATCATCATCATCATCATCCTACATTTTCTTTTTTCCTATCTTATCCTAACAAAGGATAGCATTCATAACTGTGGCATAAAAAGCAACAGAAAACTGCTATTTATACCATTATCTAGTAACTGAATTGTTCATGATATTAGACTGAATGTTGGATAGATCACATCACACACTCGCCTCACAGCGACTGATCAGAGAAACATGATAAAATGTTGGAAAAGAAGGACACTGAACCATCACCTCAACTTAACCTCAGCCCGCCTCCAACCACAGAGGTCAGATATACAAGACACCTGGACAGAACAACGCATGTTTCATTTACCTGATGTGGTCTGTATGAAGCTGAAGCAGATTACTGAAGGAAGCCCTATGTGTGACCAGTCACAGCCACATTTGACAACGTCTTTATCAGTGATTGTGAATAAATGCTTACCTCAATGTAGGACTAATAGCGACAGACCACACTCTGTCGTACATGGCGATTGTGTTTCTGGGGCCGCAGGAGGTCAGAGTCCAAATCTAGAGAAACAGAGGTCCCCGGTGAGCACAATGTACAGATGATACTTGACATCATCTTGAACTGAATCTGAGGTGAAATGTGACACTATGACTGACGATGTGTCAGTTTGTGCTCTGACCCGTGTTGTTCGGTCTCTGGATCCACTGATGATGAGTCCGTCTTTAGAGTCCAGGCAGTTGACTTCCTGGTTGTGACCCGACAGGACCACCGACACGTCACTGGTCCTGCTGTGGACCAGGATCTTGCCATCACTGACAGACAGAGAGGAGCCTCATATTAACTAAAAGAATTGAGCATTTCTTCCTCTACTGTTTATTAATTATCTTGATTTTCATTTGTTCATGATAAATCCTTATGATGTTATTCATCCTTTTTGATATAATGTTTCTGGTTCTGGTTTCCACAGACTCCTCCCTTGAGTCTGGGTCTGACTGAGAGTCAAACATGAGGCTGAGTCTCTCTGATGTTTCCTCCTCTGACCATCTTGATGCTCTCTGCTCTCTAGCCTGTCAACCTGGAGGCAGCAGGTGGTGGAAGGGGCTTAAGGCCTCATTCAGACTTCTCAATTAGGAAGTGAGAGTAAATGACATCCAGACCCAGTTTTATGCCAGAAATCCATTTTAGACAAAATATTATATTATATCATAAAGTGTTTCTTCAAAGTTTAGAACATGTCTGGAGAGTAACTTAAGCTCCAAGCAAACTGCTGCTGCTGTTTAGGCTGCATCAGTGAGAGTCAGGAAACATTTCTTATTAAAAAAACAAATGACTACTGCCTGTTGTTCACGCCAGATAAAAGCAGAAACAGGAGCTACTGTACCTTCCTCCGCTGATCAGGTGAGAGTCGGTCAGAACAAAGTGACACACGTCTCCGTTGTGGCCTGAATAGATTTCAAACGGTTTCCTCTGGAGCCTCCCTGAGTCATGGTGCACATAATATGCCCCAATATCAGCAGCCTGGGACAGAAACAGTACATCCCCATCCAGCTGCAACCATGGCAACAGTCTGAAGACAAGATAAAGGAGGAGACATGTAAAGTGATGACTTGGGGATAGATTTTAGTCTCATGTCTGTACATAAGGTATGGAGCTAAACACGATAGGGTGTTAGTGGTTAGCCTAGCTTAGCATACTGACCCCAAAGGAGTAAAATGGCAGTTTCAGTCAAAGTGTGTAAACGACTCACTTTGTTTTCCATTTAAGAGGAATTGCCCTTTTGCAGACTCCATCAGTCCAGTTCTGAGCGATCTTCACTCTCTCCTTCAGAGGGATGTGGGGATATCTGCAACAGACACAGGGCAGCTGGCTGTTAACACGTTTCAGGTTTTAAAGCATGATTATAATGAAAATGTGTCTTCAGCAGGAGGAAGACATACTGGGACTGTCAGGCCTTCTGAGACAGAGACAAATCTCTCAGTATTAGTTTTATTCCACAGAAACAACAGACTAATGAACAGTTTCATCACACGTCATCCGATTCAGGTGAAACAACCACCAACGCGTCCATCCTTCTGCATATAGTGGGAAATGAAAATATTATACTGATCAAAGCTCATCAGCTTTTCATAACATCGACTCAGCGCAAGCAAAACAAAAAAAAAAGTGAAGTCCCTGAATACAAATGAATGTGAGTGGATAAATAAATAATGAGAAACAGCAATAAAAATGTCATCTGCGTGCAACACGATCAATAATTTAGCATCTGTATCACTTATTTTACAACATGTGAAACGGTAACAGCAGCAGCGTTTTCCTCCAGCCTGAGAGCCACAGCCACAAACTGACAAACACCAGCCCTCAGCCAGGTCACTCACACACTGATGACTGTCCCAAACAGAGAAGCTGCTACAGCTTAGAGAATACAACAGAATCTTTACTGTACACAAGGTGGAAAACTGTCTTTGGCCCAGCAGTAACAGAAGACAAAACAGCACTAATCACACTAAAATCAGAACATAAAACCGCAATAAGAACACACCGGGTTAAAATAATTTGAAATAACAGGAGTTTTAAACGTACGTCGGAAAAATATATTCTTAGGATTTTTAAACTGATCCATCCACATTTGGGGGGTAATTTATCATACTGTAAAACACAGCACCTGAGGCTCTTAGTGCCACTTTCATATCTGATGAGTGAGACTTTGACGTTAACTGAGGGTTTTTTAATGCTTGGACAGGTCCACATTAGTTGTCATTTACATTTAGGATATATGCAGTGATGTTTGAAATCTGTAGAAGATTCTAAATATTGATAATCTGCTAACGTTCTGCATTGTGAGCCATCAGTCCAGCATAGATGCACGAACGTGGGTAAATTACTTTTTGTCAAGTTGAGTGATCAGACACAGGTGGTAACCTCTGTGCGACCTTTGCCAAATTAACATCTGGATCAAGACTGAAGTTTTTTTCCTCTGTGCAAAATAACGTAAAGACAATGATGATGTGAAGCTGCAAGCTGGGTCCAGGATACTGATGCCATGTCCATGCCTGTGATATATGATGATGACTAAAGCTGAGGTAGACAGACAGAGGACTATAGAGGAAGCAGCTTGAAGCTGTCTCACTGGACACGGGACGTCCCAGCAGCACTGAGATCTGACGTTACACTATCACTGAGGTGACTGGAGAGCTGCAGCAGAGGCTTGAAGGAGGCCCCAGGCTGCTGGGAACTCTTAAAGCTAACTCCAGTTTATAACTAGGGCCCCCAGAGCCCCAGGGTTTAGCAGTATATCTTGGGTCATTACATACATTATTTGATTTATCACACATTTTAAAAATTGGCTTGACTGGTGTGAATCATCATCAGTGATGGGTCCTGTTTGTGAACATCTGGATTAGAGAGCTGAACTGTTCTGGTTTAATTCTGCCCCTCTGTTTGTTGTGAAGTAGTGCTTCTGCTGTCAGTGTTATATTATTCCATCATGGGATATTCTACCATCAACACCTCTGACAGCTGATTTTCCTTCCTCCTGTCTGATCAATAACAGAGTGATCATCAGCTCTGGAGGACTGGTTGCTAGGTACCGATGGGAAATAATGCTACAGCCTTGTACAGTGTTGGGTTAGCAGAGGCCAGATACCACATCATTAACCCGGGGGAGTGAGTGGGGCCGTGCTGCTGTGACAGACTGTGGGCCTGGCCGCGGGGGTCCTGTCAGCAGTGACCGGGCTACAGGTGCAGCCGGCGGGGGCAGAGCCTGTGAGAGGGGCCGCTTCCAGGCTAACGCTGCCAGGCTAACTGAGCTAACACACACCGCCGCTCTCTGCTCTTACATGTCCGTCCCGTCCCGCCTGATCCCCGTGTTCAGAAACTCTTTGGCGATCCTCCTCCACACACCGTCCCGGTTCACGAAGCGACACAGGCTCCTGCAGACCTGGGACAGACGGCTCAGAGACCTGTAGTCCAAGTAAGACAGGATGTGATAGAGGACGTCCTCCGGCAGCTGCAGGAGGAGCATGGTGAGTCCGCCGCCCCCCCCCACACACACACACTCCGGGTCCGGGCCTCGGTGTGTCAGTCCCGCAGGTGCTCCGCGGTGAAAACACAAGGTAACGCTGATAAACTGGGCTCCATGGCTCACGGAGCAGCACAGAGGAGCACACAGGAAGCCATTGCTGCCGTCAGCTGACACATGATGACGACGGTGATACGTCACTGGGCGCGCTGACGTATCATGCAAAAATGATATAATTTATATAAAAATATAACAATTATATATTATTATACAATTATAATTATATATTATATAATTGTGTTAGCCTACTTTAAATAATAATAATAAGATTTTGAATCTATCTATCTATCTATCTATCTATCTATCTATCTATCTATCTATCTATCTATCTATCTATCTATCTATCTATCTATCTATCTATCTATCTCTGTTGTCTGAGTTTCCATCTGGCTCTGTATCAGAAATGATCCCTGTCCATGCTGAAACACCTGAAACACATACTACACGACCATTCACATACCACTCAGCATGTGCATGCAGGTGTAAACAGGAAGCAGATTCTCTACTCTGCAACTGGTATGTTGCAGAAAATGCTGCAAACAGGGAACAGCAGTTAGAGTTTTCATACTACAACTGGTCCAACAGTATTTCTAAGAATCTCCTCCTGGACTCTGGAGTTGTTTCGACAGCAGGACTGACTGATTAGTGTTGAGATGCATTTCTCCAGCATTTGGTCCACAACATAATCTAGTGAAACATTATAATCCAGCTCCTTTTATTTTCCACACAGTGCAGGCTGTAGGGGCTGTTTGTCAGAGCTACACAGATAGCATGATTGATTTTATCATCAGAAGAAACTATGTCTTCCAGAAAAGGGTTTGTTTTGTCATCGAGCACAACGAGTAAAAAGATCTGCTTACAAGCTATTTCATGTATTTTCAGCTTTAGCATCCTCCTCTTAGAAGGAACATGAGATACTGCTATTATTAGAGTTGGGCATCGAGAATCACGAGTGGAATGGAACTGGTTCTAACATTTCAGTTCCATCGGAATCATTAAGAAGTTTTAATTTCAATATCCCGAAACAATTTTCATTCACGCTTCGTCTTTGGTGTGCAGTCTGTGGCCGCAGGTAAAGAAGACGTCATTTCTGCCTGCACAGACCCACCACGCAGTGCGGCGTGTGCAATTATGGACTGTGTGATACTATTTCATCCAGAAGAACTCAGGTTAGCTCCCAGACCATGCAAACTTTTTTGACCCCACCTCTTATAAGAATCAGAATCAAGAATCGTTTACTGGAACTTGAATTGAAACCCAGAACGATGCCCAACCCTGTATATAACTGAGAGGTCTAGAATTCGTGTTTAAAGTTTCAGGCTACAGTGTGTGATAATCCAGTAAATCACTGCCATCAGACAATGACACCAGGTTTTGTTTGACCCACACACACATGCATCATTGCATACTCGCAGACATTGTGCGGCGGAATGAAAGTGGAGAGCCGCCCCGAGGCCTGTTTAGCCACTAAAACTGCCAAGGCTGTGTCACGGTCAAATGACTACCAAAAGTTGATTGACCTTATGACATTTTATGAGGCGCTTAACCGTTTAGCATCAGTAGCATCAATTTGTGCTCATTCACATCATGAGGGTCCTGAAGCCTTCAGTTACGAGTGGCATCCCTGCAGCTCTTTGATCAGCTGAGCACAACGGCACATAATTGAAATATGCAGATCGTTTTTCTTTCTTAAAGACGTGTCCCCTCGCTGAAAGCTGTGTGCTCTAAAAAGGCCATGTCCCCAACACTGGGCCGTCGAGAAAAATCATTTATGGTTGGTTTTCCAGCTGAACTGTCATGGCTAAAAAGGAAATGAAGAGGTTGGGAGGAGGGATATGGGGAGTGAAGGGGACGTTTGGGGGGTTGTGGTGGGGGTGTTTCAAGAGGGTTACGGGAGGGAGAGGGGGGTCTTCCCTTTTGATCTTTTTAGGGCAGCAAAGAGGGAGGGGGGCTCCGCCTGAGCTGGCAAACACATTTAGCTGGTAATTGTTCAGATCAGACTGACAATCAGTCTTGGAAATGCACGGACAAACAAAAGTTTACAGCTCCAATTGGAAAAGTCAACAGGTCTCGCATAAGGCCCGTACATAAACAATGAAACTGTCGAGCTGGAGCTTCACTTTGATCAGTTGTTTGCGTTTCAATTATCCAGCCTGCTTCGACTGCTGGCTTTGTTAACACTGCTGAATGGGGGCTTGGATTTAATGGGCTGCCTGTCATTTTTGATAGAGAATCCATCCACCTTACTGCCCCCTGCTCCCAGTACATGTGAACATCCAAGTGTTTGGCCACATTCAGACAGACGTTTGCCCCGAGTTAAAACAATGCAAGGGGCTGCCGCCCCAGTGGTCCGTGCTGTTTCATGTACCAGTGTCAAACTCAAATATAATCTGGGAAGAACACTGGAAGGAACACGCATGAGTGTGTGACCAACCCAGCACCGTGCTGGAGGACAGACAGCAACAGTAACATGTGTGAGAAAGGTCATATAAACCTATAAGAACCATACAGTGTAAGATTGGCTCTGCATGATTCAAGTGCCACTTTGAAACACATGGCTTGGCTGTGTCAGGTTGTTTAAAATGAGCTCAGTATCAAAGGCTCTGTGTGATATACCAAAATAAAACCTCTTCTCCTTGGCGATGTGGATGTGTTTTGTTGAAATGTCCCCTGTATGTTTGGGACACAAGTGCAACAGCCTGTGAGTTTTATCTCTGCATGATGGTCTCACTGCAAAAATGCAGAAAAATGCCTTTTTTTGAGATTTTAATACTTTTTTGCTTGAAAGAAAGACCACATATAATTTGTATGAACTCCCCCGTAGGTTGTTAAAACCTCCAAATAAAAGGAAACACAGCTAATTTTAGGAATTTAATGTCACTTTTCAATTTGAGATTTCAATTTGTCGTTTAAATTAAATTATTGTTTAGGCTTGATTTATTCGGATTTTAAAACACATGCATAAAAATAAAAAAAATCTAGTTAGTCTGATTCAGTCATTCTGATCTATAGATTTAGATCTAGAAGTAAAGTAATGGGTTTATTTTATAAGACCAAGTACACCTTCACACTCATTCCAAATGCTGATTAAGTGTTAGATTATATTTTTGACAAAGATCCTCAGATAACCTTCAGGTAACTCTTATATGACTTTCCCTCCCAGTGCCTCACTCTTTTCTCCTGGTCTGCACCACATGGAGGTCGGGCCAGAGGGAAAAGCCTCATCTCACACAGCGCTTCAGAGCAAATACAAGTGGCTGAAGGTTGTAAGTGCTTTTTGATGGGGGGCAGCTTCTGTGTCGGCTTGTGGCATTCTGGGCTGCTTAGGGAGGCAGGGTCGCGTTCTCTGGTCACCCCTGCTATTCTACAGCCTCCACGGGGGGGTGGAGGCAGGGGTTAAATTGCTCCCTAAGCAAATGAAGATGGTCGCTCTGTTTGTTTATCTTGGGTTAAGGATGATGGTTGTGGCTCAATAAAATGGATGAAAGTGATGTTACCCCCGTTCTCCTGCACTGGAATTGCTCCACATTTGCATGGCAGCATTGGCGACACAGAAGGTGTGACTTTTCCCACAAGCCAGTTCTTCTCCGGGGTTCACTCTGCAGACACTAGAGGCAGTGGTGGGGGCTGTAATGGAGAGGGCAAACTCATTGATTCACAAGTCTACCAGTGTTCCAGACGGTCCGCAAATCCTGCATCTGAGAAACAACAGCAGAAACTCAAATCATTCAAAACTTCTTTTTCTTTTCCCGTTGCTGTCAGGTTTTATCACTGAGTTATCACAAAGCACCAACTTTAATTGATTGATCTGGTGTCTGTGAGCTGCTGCTGGAAGTCCTCCAGGACAAATCCCTCTTTTAATCCAATGTGGAAGGACTTAAGCAGATTAATGTCAAGTAGTTGTCAAGAGCATTTAATTCAGAGCTGTAGGTTAGACATCCTTTCAGAGGTCAGGATTAATTAGTGAAAGAACTCCAGTTTTTGACTCTTTCCAGAGTGTCCATGTAGAAAATGTGTCAGCAGCATTTCTCTGGTTTGATCTTATTTTATCAGGTCTACACAAGCCACATAACAGCTCATGTTTTAGTCACACTAGGCACCTGTTAACATGACCCAAAGCATAAAACAAAAAAAAAAAATTCACATCAGAGTTGATATATCTGTATGGATTCAAAATGGATTCACGTATTTCAGACATGACAATAATTACGCTCACTAGTCCTATTGATGGCACCATGTCAGCACCCCACATACTCCTCCACTGACATGAACAGTGTAAGCAATGGAAAGCAAAAACGAAAAGTAATTCAGTCTTCTCCATCTTCAGTGCATCTGGACACATTTCAGATTTTATAACCTCAGTGGAAAGAAGTGGCTTGATAAGATTTATGAACACTTTCAAGAGCTTGAAGATCAAATCATCACTGAAGAGCTAACAAAAACTAATAAAACTGTCAACGCCGATATTAAAATTTAAGGTGTATTAACTGATTTCCAAATGTCTTAGCTACCGTCAAATACTTTAGTGATACTTCAGCTATGATCATCATGAAATACATAGCATCATGCAATATATAATATAGCATTATTTGGAATATATATTGTAATATTATATGCATATCATATAATATTATGGATCTGAATCTTCCCAAAACATAGGTGATGTACAACACCACTGTTCCTTAATGTTTCCTGGATTATACACATTCACATTATTTGGTCACTGTTTTTTTTTTTTTGCCATCAGACACCGTTCTTCACTGTTGGTTGGTGGGAGGTTTTCTTTCTCTGGTGTCAATGGACATCCAGATATTTCTGCTGTTTGGTGCATCAGCACAGACAACAGTCAGACAGTTAGTGGCATCTGATCACATTTTTACACCAAAACTCACATTTTTTACACCAAAAAGGTGTGTTTAAAAAAAAAACAAAAAAACCAAACCCCTCTTACACCACCAAGTCAAAGAGGACATAAAGCGATGTCAGCACATGAACACGAGAACAAGAACAATGAGCTGTTAGCTGCTGTGGAGACTGGTAAAATGGATCTATAGTGTGTTATTTCCAGCTTGTATATCACAGCCTCAGTGTGAGTGATTGTGTGTTTTTGAAGTTTATTTCGGGGCTGCAGCTCACTCTTTCAACCTCTGTGTAGCCACAGAATTTCTCACTAAATGTGCGGAATCACCTGGATGTCGTGTTTACCTCAATGTCCGGCTCAAAAAATACCTGTGACTACTGCAGAGTCAATGCTGATTGAACCCTTTTCACAAAAGCCAGATGTTGGTGGATCTTTACAGGTTTCTTTGACCAGTTGAAATGGGTCTATAGAGAGGAGCACCTTAACATAACCTGGCTATGATACATCGACCCTGGAGCCACTTTGCCTCAGGAGATCCTACCAGAGGCTAATGCCCCGACAACACAGCCCCCAGGATCACTGAGACTGGTTTTAAGACTGGTGCTGATCTCTAGCAGCATGTTTGTAGGACAGCAAATATTTGTGCTTGGATATCCAGTAGCTATTTGTGGCTAATAACCACAGACATCAAGAATGTGCGCACAGACAAATTTGTGTGAAGTTTCTGGGCTTCAGCTCCTCAGAACTCCAGCAACAAATGTTCTCTTGAAGGAGCTTTATGGCCGACTTTCAGTCAGCAGTGCTGGAACTATTTGCTCTCCTGCTGGCAAACAAACACACAAACTAACACAGAGAAACTGACCCACTCATACACAAGTCACACACACGCAAACACACACAAGGACAGAGGCTTTTCTCAACAGAACTGGCATTTCATGGGGTGGCTGTTAGTTAAAAGTCCAAGTATTGTGATGTAATCTGATCAAACTCATTATAGTGCATGGCACTAAGTGATCAGTATCAAAACCATGTATTGGCTAAGTAATACAGTGATCGAATTCTCTTTCATACAAACACACACACACACACGGTGCATGTTGGGATTGTCCAATCAAATGAAACGCCGGGGTGCTAAAAGGCGGGAGATGAAAGAATAACAGTGGAGATACTGAGAGTTACAGAACCTGAAGGAAGCTAAAGCCTAAAAACAAACACAGTGGTATCACAACAGCACAGCGCTCTGACACTGACATGCTGCTATCTGCTAAAAAGGAAGGAGGGGTGGGGGGGATCTTCATGACTTCAAATGACCTTGTTATCCCTGTTGGGATCTGTCTAAGAATACCCTCCCTGTTAGCTTTCCCTGGTCAGGTTTCATGTGGGGAGAAACCACAGCAGCCACAGCGTTTCCTCTTGCTCCAGTCGGGAGCTGCTGGTGTAAGAAGGTTAAAACCAACGCCAGAGAAGAAGAAAGTTTAGTTCTAGACAAAACTCCGAGAAAAAAACAGAAGAGGAAGGTCAAAAATGTTTCATCAATAATGTCTTGGGCAGATGAGGAATGTTCTGGGTTTTGGTATCATTAAGGTGGGTCAGGTTCAGGCTTGAATTTGTGCCTGGTTTCGAGGTCTGTGCACAGTTTTTTTGGTTGTGGATGTGTCAGACATTAGCAACACCTGCTCCATCCTCAGGAAAAAGACAACAAGTTACTGACTGGTTGGACCGATAGCCTCTGGCTACGGAGCTTTTTCTGAATTAGTCAGCTCCAGACTCTTTCACTACAGGCCTTTTAATGAAGTGTTCACTGACAAAATGGTTTATTTCCTTTACCTTAACCAAGAGCTAAGTGTCAAAGTGGCTACATCAACACAACCACGTTTATCTCTGTATCAGAACTGCTCTCCGTCTACACCAACACACCTGAGAACACATTTCACAAGACCAGTCATGTCCACAGGAGAAGCTACCACAGGTGTATCAGGAAGCAGATTGTCAACTCTGCAGTTGCAGGAATAAGAGAACAAATAAAGACAGTCGTAACATTATACGGAATTAAACTGAACAACTGCAGCAAAGACAACAAGGCCGGTAACACATTCACCACAGAAGGTTGAGGCTGATTGGACTCAGTCAGGGACCGACATGTCATCGTTTTCAACGGTCTCAGTTTCTGTCCGTCCAGAACACAACCTAGCCTGAGTTTTCAAATTAAATCAGTTCAAACAAAGTTTCTGTTCTAGAGGCTTGAAATGTCTTTAAAGTAGGAAAAGAGATACATTAAAAAACTGTGGACATGGCTTTAGTTGCTACCAACATGTAATGTATTGCATGAGTTAATATCATATAAAAACAAATCAAAGACATTGAAAACTTTTACTATTGTTTTCAGTATCAACATTATGGGACTTGTTAAATATATGAACTAACAATATCAATGAGTGTTATTTGTTTCCTTCAAACCCACATTCATCAACATATGTAAATGTATGTATTTGAACATAATTTAAGGGATGCCATGCGTATGGATGCACAGTGACATTCTTCATTGATGAGACTCTTGGTGAATTTCATGTTGAGGTTTTGGGGGTGTTCAGTTGAGGATTGGGTCGATGTCACCAAGACCTTGCACACATTGATCCGGATTAACAAGAACTACAAATAAAATTCTGCTCACGTCCATTGTATCTACCGATCTCTAAACTTGCACAAATAACACTAAAACCATCTGATATCACTAGAAGGAAGAGAGAACACATGCTGTAAGTGGAGCCAACTGGGGTCCAGCACCAAGCAGTGAGCAGGTGCTGGACCCCGGCTTCTAAATCTAATTGAAAGAAGAACATGAACAAACTCCCAGTTCTAACCACAGTGTCTGCTGGTGGGTCATTATGGGTCTGTTCAGCTCCTGTTTCCAGTGCTCCACTTGTTGCTGGTTGGCTGGGTCCACTTCAGGTTCAGCTGCAATATTTATAGGCCT
Source organism: Selene dorsalis (assembly GCA_900303245.1). Classification (NCBI taxonomy): domain Eukaryota; kingdom Metazoa; phylum Chordata; class Actinopteri; order Carangiformes; family Carangidae; genus Selene; species Selene dorsalis. The sequence continues at coordinate 25,141 of OMNW01014413.1, forward strand.
AGGACCAATGTTCTGCCCTGTAAATACTACCATACACCGCGAGTGCCATTGCAGCTTCTGCCCCTCTGATTGGGTCTGATCAGCCTTGATGACCAGTGGTGAATAAACCATGGTAACGAATTACAAATGTTGGCGTCCCCGTTGTCTTCGCTGCAGCTGCTGTTTGGTTAAATTCTGCATGTTAACACTACAGCTGTGTTAACTGTTGCTCTCTTGTAGTATTTGCAACATATCATCTGCAACCTGCTTCTGACATAGAGCTGAACGGCTCATCTGGATGGAGATTGTGTGGTGAGCAGCTGGCTTGGCTCTGATTCAACACACCACATGATATATCTCATTTCATTAACCTGTACAAAAGGGGAAACTAACATTAGACAGGTTGTAGGTTTTGAGGGGATGTCTGGTCCAGTAATGGCTGGTGCACTGACAGAAGTCTTGTCATTGCAGTTAAGTCGCCAGCTTTGGTACAGAGACCAAAAGCTGAAAAAACAATCATACAACGCAACTTGCACTGTACCCGGAGGCACTACATGTTCGTGCTGAGTGGATGAATATTGTTTGTTGAGAAATTATTCTGTAACCACAACACATATAGGTCAGAATATGAAGTTTTTCTTCTGAATGACATTAGAACAGCCAATTCAAAGGTGCAAGGTGCCTAACAGTGCACAGACTATTCATTTGTGCCTGTCAGTGAATGAAGTTTACACACAAATGAACAGAACACAATATTTTACTTGTGTTAAATGCAAGGAGCTCGTTCAGATGATGATACTTATTCTGCTGTGTTGCGTTGAAACATTTTGAACATGCTGTTAATAACAGTATCAGGCAGTGTGTCTTTTGCTCAGATATTATCCATCTGAAAACATGATGAGTGAACTGTTTGCACAAATTAGTGTCTTACTTCAGGCTGGGCACAGGTGCTATCAGACTAGCTCTAAGCTAAAATGTATTTACACATGGCTAAGTGTGTGTGTGTGTGTGCATAGAGGCTGGTCAGCTTGTGTGAGTCTTTTCAGGCTTTCACAGATGGATCCAAAACAAGCGTGTACCAAACAAGAGTTTAATATCAGTATTCTAATGTACATTTATTACACATTTTAAATAAATATTCCATCCTTAAAATTATTTTACACATCCTCAAATAAAAATATATTTATATATGTATAAAAACAGA
>OMNW01014414.1:7942-26089 GCA_900303245.1 Selene dorsalis
ATATATATTTTTTGGGGGGGGGCTTTTTGCCTTTAATTGACAGGACAGTTGAGAGAAACAGGAAACGGGGAGGCAGAGAGAGGGGGAATAACATGCAGCAAAGGGCCACTGAGGCCAAATCCAGTGAGTTTTAGCTGAAATTAGAGGGTTGGTCCACCTGAATTACAGAGAAACACATCTCTTGCCTTCCTGTCTTAGCAGACACAATATATAAAAAACCCCAGGCTAAATCAGCAGATAACATTAACTCAGTGTTTGGATTCCTTTTGACAGTAAGTTAGTCCACAATATTTTGTTAGCTTTCCTTCTTAGGAATGATTGAGATTGATTATAAATGAATTTAGTACATTATTTAATTTCCTGATAACAGTTAAAACGAAATGATAGATATTGGGCATAGTGACTGCAGGATACTTGTTTTATGGTAATGCAACAGGTAAAACAGCTGAGTTGACTTATGAGCATCATCTATTTGTTAATAGGTAATTAATTTATTTTTTCTATCATTTTTCATGTGGTCAGAGTTCTCATTGGCAAAGGTTATTGTTATTGTCAACTTATACTCTTGTTTTCATCAGGGAAAATTAGTTGCCCAATGATTATTTTCCATTGTGGTTTTCGTCGACATAAAAATTACCTTTGGTCACAGATTAAATAGATTTTGATGTGGTGGCCAATTGGTCATAGCCCCCAGGTTAAGAAACTCTGCTTTGGATAATCCTCAGAACATAATAATATGCACAAGGACTTTTTCTTTGGAGGAAAAGCGAATGACTCAGCTATAAACTGCAATCAGCTGCAATCAGATACATTTTCATAACAAATAAGTCATCGTTTCTGCTGTCAGTTAATCCATCAATCATCTCCCAAGTGATGAAAGCTTTATCCCGTTTCCCATGATAAATTCCTGCTGTCAAGTATTTCCTCTGAAAACTCTTCTTAGTAAAGAGGGGGTTTTTGCATTGATGGCAGTGTCAGCAGCGGTTTGTTACAGAGGAGAAACACAAGAAGTGCAGGGTAGTAACGCAGGGACGGCAGCTGTGGCTGATCAGATAATAATAAGAGCTCCACCTACAAAAACATAAACTTTGTCCACAGAAGAATTTCCAGAAAGAAGACATCACGGCGTTGGACACGAGCCACGCCGTTTGATTAGAGTGATTCCTTTGAAGTGTATGGTAATATGTCTTAGAAATGACAACAGAGACAAACAACCAAAAAAAAAAAACTAACACACATCTTGGAGGTTTCCTGCCTTAGGATTACAAAACTGTTATAATGTTTTGCCTAATTTAAAACAAATGCTACACTTGTTGGAAGAGAGTGGCTTGAAGTCAATCTAAAATGCATAACAGGTCTGTACATTTCCACTCCACACCACTCCGTCTCTCGCTGTTTAGCCTCTCCGAGAGTGATCGATGCTCTCTGGCCCACTCTCTGATGAAAGAGTCATCCTTTTGTTTTCTGTTGCTGGCGGATTTGAGCAAAGTTTGATGGATGTGGGTGGACTTGTCACACGTGGGTGTGTTATCTCTTTGTTGTGTGAAATGGAGACAAAAGAAGAGGAGTGGATGAGAAGACTGTGATTTTTATCTCTGAAGTGCAAAAATGTTTCTCGGCGCAACACGGGGAGGGAGTGGGAGAGAGATTAGAGCTGTTGAGGAACAAAAATAGATTGATCAGATAGCACGATAAGAATAACGAAGGGCTTTGTTTGTTAATTCTCATTGGGTTTTTTTTCCGTGTTGTGTTTAACATTTCCCTGATCCTCCCCTTTTGTTTTACCTCAGCATCCTGTTATTTCGCGAGCGGTAAATATGGAAACGTCTGTATTTACACCTTGTAGTAATTAGGCTCCTTGCCTCCATAGATTAAAAAATAACCTAATTAAGAATATTTTTGTTTTGCTTGGCTCCACACCTGTGCTGCAGTCTGTACGTGTGTTCGAGTGTGTATGGGTGGTTACTGTATGATTGTGTGTTGGCCCCCAGGGTGGAGGTGCGCCTGCCTGGTGCGTGCTTCTGGCCCCAGGGCCTCAGTGACTCACTAAGAGGAGTCAGACGTGGCCTCCCAGGCTGTCAGGACCGGGCAGGGAACACACCCCGGATTTACCTGCACTTAATCCCCATAGAGAGGTCAGGTCTGTGCTCCTGTGAAATCTCCTCCCTCATGTGGAAGAAAACACCTGCGATCCATTTACTTCTGAGAACCAATGTTCTTTAAGAGGCCCCACGGGAGCCCGAAAACATGTGTGTGGAGGAAACTGTTTGTTTGTGTTTGTCTATATTTATAATAAAAGGGCTGAGCCGTATGTGGGTGTGCATGCGTATTGTGTGGAGACATGACTGTGCACTTCAGCGGGAAAGAAAGCAAGTCTTGACGTATCGCAGCAGACAGTTCAAATTACTTTTATGACTTTACTCTATCATCCTGAATTTGCAGGCGCGAGTCTTCTTTCCTCCTCTAACCATGTAACCTTTTACTCAAATCTGACAGATGTAGAAGTAATGATGCCTTCTACAAGTGAGGCCTCGTAGTCTACAGACCTCGCATCTCCAAAGGCGCCATCTCTACCGGAGGGCTCTGATAGAGATGATTTCAATTCTCCTCAGCCGTTTAATGATGGATGAACCTGCAGCTGCAGGAACATTTGACAAGCCGCTGTCAGCTGTGACAACTGGGACTGAGTGAATGAAGGTAGGAAGGAGCAGATACACACACTGTGATGTGCAGACAGACCGCAGATGATGGCAGATGGAGTGAAGGGAAGGATTGTAAAAAAAAAAAAAAAAAAAAGATCGCCTTCAATCTGCGGCATTGACAATATGGTGTGAGTCCTCCGCCAGGGAGACGTGACAGGCTGGCAGGTGGGCTGCTGCTGTCTGTGTCACTGACTGGGAGATCAGGGCCGACATGCAGAGATTCCCACAACCCAGACTCCAGGTTCTGAGGCTGATGATTGCAGCCGAGGCCACGGTGACACATGAACTCACAGTGGCGCACACACACACACACACACACTTGAGCATACACGTCCGTGTGCATACACACTCTGCGGGTGTAACGTTACATCGCCTATCGCTAATTACCGCCACAGTGCCAGCATTCAGAGCTGGGGCTCCAAATTACACAGCTCAACCACAACAAGGGCGATGTGCCCAGCAGTCATTTGTCAGACTAATTATTTGTCTTGGGCTTGTAATTGCAGTGAGAACAGGTACTCAGGTAATTGTGTGGTAAGCTGCAATGTTAAGTGATGCTTTCCCTCCGTTTTCAGCCGAGATGAAAGGAGCAAAGGCTGCAGTGCTGAAATACGTGGCTCAATCCGGCCTCCCAGTCCGACACTGAGTCTAAAAATACATGCCACGAATAAGTCTCAGCTTTTTGAGTGGAGGAGAACAGCACCTTGATGTCAGGATCATCAGCATGGGTAATGGCTCTTTCCATTAGACTGGCTACTTCCTGAATATATGTAAATAATCAAGTCCCTGGTGTATGCTGCATAATAACTCCATTAATCACAATCCACAGTCAATGAAGGTAAAATATGGATGTACAAAGTAGAGTAGTTAAAATCAGTCTGAGTCTCATATCCGTGAGCAGGAGTTGCGGTAAGTCGCAGAAGCACATTTCCACTTTGTGCAGACTTACGCGGTTGCATACAAATATAAACACACAGGCCACTGTCATTTGCAATGATGTTTGGCTCACTTGCACTGTCACCTATCATCATAATTATGACTGCGTTCTCTGTTATTCTTATTTTTAAACGTGTATCCCATGATTCCTCACAGAGGTTACACAGGGCTGGACTGGACATGATGTCAGGTTGAATATTATAATGAGCAAGAAATAAATAAGTCATCGAGAAGTATAAACAGAGGAATTTTTGTATTTGCCCTGAATCCAATAGCGGCCCTCCTGCTGTCTGTGAGATTTGTCTGATCTGGACAATGGTCACCGGATTCCTCCGTGTCGCTTCCTGATGAGCACATCAAGTCTCACCATGCCGTCGTCCCCGGCCATCTTGCAACGCTGCTCCTGTGCACAATATTGCCCACGGGGCTCTCCTCGCTCTTTTGTGTCAGGGAACACGCAAGCTCTTGAAAAGGATCTATAACTATCAGCGACAGCCGGGGCCAAAGCGCGGCCAGCCTCGTGCAGAAAAGGCCACTTCTACATGAAAAGGTAGAGACATAACAGAGTCCTCTACCTTCCCCTTACCTTGCCTTAATGCACTGAGTTGGCCCGGTCAGATCTTTTTTCATGTGCGCTGGGGCAAGAGATGCTGGCTCTATCATTAATATCAACAGGCGCAGTGACGGCACTTCTGATAAACAAAATGTTCCCTCTCATGAACAGAATGTGTTTGGGTGTCCGTCAGCATTCACCACCTTTAGCTTCTACTTCAGGATTAAGTGTTTTGCAGCTCAACACAGTCACCGTCTGTGTAATGTGCATGATCAGTGTGTCTGTGGAGGATGAGAATAAGGAGTAGGCGTTTGTTTTTTTTCTCTCCCTCTCTCTCTCTCTCTTTCTTTCTCCTTTTCTCTCTCTCCTTTCTTTCTTTCTCTCCTCACGGTGGAGACACCACGGTGCCATCTGCTTTGCATTTGTTTAACAAAGATTTATTGTGCAGCAAGACACTAATCCAAAACACACACACACACACATGCGCATACACACACACACACATGCACACACACACACACACACACACACACACATCTCGCCTTCTTCTCGTCACAGGCCGCGAAGAAAAAAAAGTGAGGGATGTGGGATTGGAAACGCTTGGCGCTCTCTTTGTCAACTCTCACTCTGACGAGAGGAGAGAGAGCCGGCTGGCACACAGAGGTAGGAATGCCAATTATGGCCTCCTCTGCCTCCATGTGGCACACACCAACACGCCGATTTGGAGCTACAATTATAAACTTGTCATACACGTGTTTATGGTGAGGTGGAAGCATAAAAGTGCAAGACTTTGAGCAAAAAAATATAAAAGACGGAATCAAAGCAGGGAGAAATTGCTCATCTGTAGCTGCGCAATGACAGGATTCATTTGTAATGTGGCGCAGAAGGTGTTACACACTTCAGCATCAAACGGGTTTCAGTAGGCAAGGATTATCTTCTTCTCATAAAGGGAAAACAGGTCAAAGTGGCTCTCAGGAACAGCTCTTATCATGTCAGCTCGGGAAGCAGGGCAATGTAGCTTGGCATGTTACTCCTCTCTGTCCTGTCCAGGTGAACCCTCGTATCCGCTGACTTCTCCTGCCCTCTTTGTCACCGCATGCCAGGGGAGAGGAGCAGGGTCCTGGGGGCAAGCACTGCTCGCCCCTACGACTGGAAAAGGCCACCACAGAGGGTTGGAAGGGCCCCTCAGAGACGACAGAGGGGTTAGAGGGCCCCTATGATGCGTCGGTGTAGAGCCTGTCGAGTCTCTTCGGGAACAGTCGTCTGCATGTTACCCCACTCAAAGAAAGGGCTGGGGGTCCCCATCTGCCAACTGGTTCTACCAGAGTGTTCATCATTTAGGGGCTAAACACCGAGAGGCACAGCCATACACACAACAGAAGCACATATGAGCATGTGTTCTTATGTATATGCAGTTGTATAACCAAAAAAACACACTCGCTTAAAAAAACAAACACACACACACACACACACGCTCAGCTAGAATGTATCCCAGAACCCCTATCCAGTGCCAGTGTTCAGTGCCGAGCCCTCCAACCTCAGGGTGAAGCCCCTGCCAGTTCACCTGCCAGGGCTGGACAAGCAGAGCACTTAGCGCCCCAGAAAGGCCACACTCGCCCCCACCCATCCACACCCACTGCGTTACTTGGGGTCAAGGAGGCTTCACCCACGCTCCCATTCCCTCTCTGCCAAGCATCGCCCCGTGTCACCCATGCACAACGTTCGACGTCCCACGTTCTTTAAACCACCGCTCACAGTGGAAGCGCTCTGTTCGTTAGAGGTTAGTTCCTGCAGCTACTCGTCTCTTCTGCAGCAGTGTGTTACAGGGTATTTCTGTCGAGTTGGATTGTTATGCGATGCTGCCTATTGAGGACAATATTAAAACTTTATCCTGGGCAACATATTAATCACGTTTAACACAAATTAGCATTTTAGAACAACATGTTCCTTCCATAAAAAAAGGCTCCTGCTCAAACATAAACCAAAAATATTAAATGAATTATCCAAAGCTTTATGTTTTCAGTAAATTAATGGCTCTCAACTGTCCTACAGAACAAAAAAGGGAGGAATACAGTAATCAAATGACTCCATCTGTGTGGTTTTCCAAGCCAGAATTCATTACTTTAACGTTGGTATTTATTGCCTTGAGATAGAAAGCCTCCACCTCTCCCCCTGTGCTAAATTACCCTGTTGTTGCTGCGTGCTGCATGCTGTGCAGTGCTGCATTGATGAGAAGAAGGCCTGAGACTGAAGAGAAGGGACATGAATGAGGAAGACAGCCGAGATGAAAAGAGAGATATCCACCCTGGGAATGCAAGCAAACAAGAGGATGTGGTCAGTTTTTCTCATGACCCCTTTGTTAGAAAAAAAAAATCTTTTTCTAGACAAGTATTGGGCTGAGCTTTGTACATTCCAGCCTCATCAAAATTGTAATTAATCACTTTGAGCAAACAGGATGGCTTTATAACGAGTTTGACCTGTTTCACTGGGCCTTGTGCACGTACAAAATAAAGTTACCCTAGTTACCATAACATTTGAACATAACAGTTTCGCTCTAAGTCACTTACATGTAGTGAAAATGTAATGATGTGAAAGTTTATATGCTAAATAATGCACAGCAAATGGGAAATTCCCCCCCAAAAATAACAGTCTTTGGTTAAAGCTAAGACTCTTAATTTTCAAGGGTAGTGAGGCATAATTATTTAATCCTCTTTTTTCCATATGTTCAAAAATGATGCTTATATAATTCTGTTGGATTAAAAACATATTCATTTGTTTAGAGGGTTTAGAATTTTGACCAAAACAAATTTAGCATTGTGTTATTTTACAAATGGATTGTGTTGTACTTAACCTGACTTGATTCCCTTTCACTCGATTTACCTGGGGTGGATGGATTGGATGCCTTTACAGTATTTTATTTATTTCCATGCATTTTTGCACAGGTGAAATAGATACTGATCAGCTGGCTGTTACCCAGAGTTTCCTGTATCCATGTATTCAGTCAGCTGCTGATTCCCGTATCTCTTGATTTACCTCAGACATGAGAATGATATAAAAAAAAAAAATCAAATTGTATATGTAGCCTTTTTTAGTTTGCAGAGACATGCATGTAGCAGGGCTGCTGTATGCTTCCAATGCTTGGATATAATGTTGTGACCATGTCTGCGTATTACACAGGCACATAGAGACCCTTTAAATGCTTTGTCTTCTCAGCCACTGTGGTTTGCAGGATATTTCTGATATTTTTTTTGCTTGTTTGTTTCTGAAGTCTTATAAAAAATATTCAGGTTTTTTTCTATTTGTGAGAACTATTCACCTTTTTGTTACTGTTAGCCTGCATTTTCTGCTTTCTGTCTCTTTTCACTCTTTGCACTTTTCCTGCGAGCTTTTAAGTTAGAGTAACCCTGTGAGTGCTTTGCTACTTAGTCTTTGCCCACTGTTCTTAACAACGTGCGTGTCTAAGGCATGAAGCCTGGCTCCGGCCTTGGTGAGAATCACATGTGCAAAGCAGAACTGAACTAATCCGTAAAAGAGGAGTGAAAACATAAAAAACATTCAAAATAAAGCCAAAGAAAAGAGTAAGTACCTTTTATGTTTTACCTGTGAAGTTGGCAGGGGAGGTGGTAGTCCTGCAGCCTGAGAAGGGCAGATTGAGGATGGTGATTGCCTTTGGGAAGAGGGTGTTGTTGTGGCAGGTGGTGCTGCACTGATGCACCAGAACTGTCTTCTAGAGGGTAAGATGTCAAACAGGAGCTTGTCTGGCCTGAGTGGACCAGCAGCGATCTTTTCTTTGCCCTTTTCTTTGCTCTGCCATCCTACAGCTTTGTATACTAACGTTATGATGGAGAGTGAGCGGCAGAATGCCATCCTTTTAACTCCTCAACTGTGATGTTGAGAAAAGGCAGAGACATAATGGTTGATATTGTAAGACCACGCTTGGAAGTGACATGTTGACATGCTAGCTCAAGTGGACATAGGACGGACATCCTGTGTTGGCTTCCCTAATTGCATTGGAGATATTTGCATCTTATCTAATGGAGTTGCAGATTGTGGTCTCCAAGGGCCTTGAATGACTTCACTGTGTTCACAGTAGCACCAGTTGGGCCTGTGGGTTCCTGTGGACGTCAGTCCTCACCTCCGCCATCTGGACAATATTAGGCTAAAAATTGCTGATTGCACAACAAGATGGATTCTGGCACCCTGCTGTGTGTTTAGGCTGACTAATATGGAACTATTAACAAATTGTTCAGGAAGGGCTCCTGTACATTGGAGCTCAGTAAAGAAAGAAGATGAAAAGAACAGCATTAAATATTTTTAACTTACCTTAAAGGAATTAATTTTCTGTTCAAATGAACGTTACAAATGTGAAGCCCCCTCATATTCAACAAGAACTCTGTAAGAAGTCATTTAAATGTTCAGCTTGACTCAGATTAAATAAAGGACAGAATGATTTGTAGTTGGACAGTCAGATTTCTGTGGCAAATTTAAGCCTCCCATGGAATTCATTTCCAACAAAACACAGATCTTGGAGGTTATTTAGGTCTTTTTTTAACCATATTTTTCTTTTTTTCAGTTTTCTGAGAATGAAGTTTTCAAAAGTTTTATTTTACTTTTGCCTTTAATGTCCTTCATAGGTGAATTTCCCATGCAAAAGAGACTCGCTCTAGTCATCGGAGTGCAAAGAATACATTACGCTGAATGTCAGGTGAAGATCAGTCTTTTAGAGTGAGGGTAGTCAAAATGGGAAACTCTCTGTCCCCAAACTCTCTGTCCCCATTTAAAGCTGAGGAACAGCTTAAAGTGCTGTTCCACAGTGTTTCTTGAAGATTACACACAATGATGCAAAAAGAGAAAAAGTTGGACTTTTACTCAGTCTAACTAAATGAAACACTAATTAAAAAGTAATCCATGCTGACAACAGTGGTATGCAGTTAAAGATAGGAAGACACAGAAAGTGTTGTTACTTTGGTTTGCTGTCACAATGGACCTGCTACTTAACTGCTGCGAATTTATCTGCAAAAAAATATTATCCTTATGTCTTTCTTTTACATGCAGCTTTTCTATCACAATCTAAGCCCCAGGGACAAGTGAAATTGCACCAACCTCATTTACATGACATGTATTGGTAAATCCTAAAAACCGAAAAAGAAAGAAAGAAATGCCCGCTCCATTCTTCCAGAAAGCAATTTCTCCCTCCTCAGTGAGGTCACTTTCTTTTTAACACTTAGAGGACATATTGCATTTCAGGATGAATGAGAATAGTGTAAAAACTCCTCTTTGCAAGACATCAAGCAGGGAAACAGGCCTGCCTGAGCACTAACATTAGGTGGGTGTCAGAGACACACAGGGGGACTCTCATCACATCTCTCCTCATCCATTTCACATGAAAAAAACATCTTTTACACAGTAAATATGCATAGCCTTATACAGCACACACAAACACTCCTCTCACCTAATTAAAACAACAATAATAGGGTCCAGAGGAAAGATGTTATTGTTTATCATATTCACATCCATTGTCGTCCCCCCCCTCACCCCCCAAGGCTCCCTTCTCTTGCTGTATGTCCCCTCCGGTTCTCGGCCCTCTATATGAGATTAACTTTCCAATCCTTTCTGTCTCTCCCTTTGGCTCAGCCCTCCCCTAATTCAGCCTAAAAAGCTGCTGCTTTCGCCATGTGCAATTACAAACGGGAATGCTAGTTAATGCGCACTAATAATGTTCAAGCTGAGAAGGTTTGTCGGTAATAATTACTTCCCGCAGAATGAGTTATAGTAGTCACAAGATGTGTATAAATACCTACTGTTGTTTTGCCTGATTTTCTATTTGCATCGCAATGTGACTGTCGCCTGGTGCTAAGTAAATCATTTTGTTTCGTGTGTGAAATCTGTCACAGGTGACAATGAGGAGAGAGGAAAAACAGAAATGTCAACTTACATTCATGTTGGAAATGAAAATAGTAATTTAATCCAACATTGTGATGATTTTCATTTCATTACGATTTTTGAGTCATTACACGTAGCAACAATTACAGAATCCTTGGTTCTCATCAGAGGTACACAACAAAAAAATAACCTTAAAAACCAAGGAAGAGGTGTACGCACGTGTGTGTCTGTGTGTCTGTGTCTGTGTGTGTGTACATGTGTGTGTGACAGCACGTCCCTTCAAAGTGGATCAAATTTCAATCTTAGATTGCCTCCTTGGATAATGTGGAAATATTAGAGAAGCCTTGATCTAAAATGGAGCATGGAAATGAAGTGGCAGAGGGAGCCCTGAGGACAGGCAGCAGACACAGCGCTGGGCCAGCCATACATACCTCTGGGAGGCAGCAAGCACAGCCTGCCTCTCCTATGTAAATGTCCCATTCCACACATTAGTCATACTGCCTTCACCGTACACTAAAGTGTGCCTCGCCCATCAAACCCTGGCTGCCTCCATGAAGATCCTTCGAATGTTCCACAGATAAACCCCAGAGGCCCTTCCTACCCCTCTACCACCCCCACCTCCAGGACCACAGAGTGGCTGATTGGTTAGATACCCCAGGTAAATGGTGGAAATTCTAATGGGACACTTGAATGCTGATGTCAGGAATTTTCTGATGTGGGCAAATTGATAACTTCTGTGAAAAATACCTATAGATAGGAAGCATTGTCTCTTTGCTCTTTTATCTTCATTTTCTTAATTTGTTTTTCATTATTAAAAAAAGAGAATTTGCAGTTGTATAAAACAGTGTGATAAAAAGTGGCAAATACTGTAAATGATGGATTGGCAGCCGAGGTCTCTGTCTACTAATCACCATAACTATTGACTTTCACATGACTGTTGATTTGTTTCTAGTTGTAATGCACTGTCAGTCACAAACCCTTAAATTACATGTTATGAACCAACTGAGCCAGGAGCAACACACCAGTCCCATTACCCCTCTTATGAGCTCCACCTTATGGCCCTGCCTTGCTGTGCAGCCCTGCCCTATCCCACACCATCAGTCCCCCGTTCTTCCTTTTCTGTTTCCATTGCTGAGTGGTGAGGTCTGGGCCAAACTGGCTAATTTATTCCACGATTAATTGGTCTCAGGCTGGATGGCTGATTAAAACCTGTAATGGCTTACAGGGGAAAAAAAGGAGACAGAGAGCTGGGATACCGCTGCTAACCAAATGATTCTATTAGACGTCTCAGTGTCCGGCCAGCTTCACACCCCCCAAGATGGCACTTTCATTCTTTATTGTTGCGCCCTGTTAAGAAATTGGGAATAGTGTGATGTCAGGCTGCTACTGAAGCATTATTTACGCCACTCTGGACATTTCATCTCTAGCATCTTGTGTTGGTCTGTTTTCATGTAACGTTGACTCTGAGAATTAGATGATTTCGGCGCTGTCCGTAGCGTTTGGTTTTATGGCCCCCAGAATCTGATCATTAATCAGTCTTCACCACTTCCATCACTTTTGTCTTCAGAATTAGCGAACATGTGTCTTTCAGCTAAAGGCTTTGTTAAAACCGCTGTATAACTTACCAGTAGACAGACAAAGTTGGTGAATGAAAGTGAGAAACTGATGAGATGAGAGTTGTTTATATTCAGGAGGTGGTGAACAAACCAGATATTAAAGGGAGAGGAATATTGGAGCCAGTTTGCCGGCAGACCGCTGCTCTGTGCATCAGCAAAAGCAGAAGAGTCAAATGTCACTTATCACAGAGATTAACATGTTAGCAGCATGATAAAGAGGCTATTCTGTCATTATCCACCTGGTCGCTTTAATTACACTATACTGATATATACCGCAGTCATTCAAACGTCAAACTATGACAAGGTCTGATTGATCTTTCTCTGCAGGTATCACAGTCTCAGGGGTCAGCAACAGTAGTTTGATTTTCTCACAGTCTTACAGCATTTTCTGAATGGTCAGGATGTCCATTGTGTTGGGCAGGCAGGGGTAAGGTGATTCAGCCTGATTGCTATTCTAATCAGGCTCTATATATGCTGGACTCTTGGCTCCAAACCTCCCGACCAAGTTAATGTCATTAAATAAATAATGAAAGATATGTATTATCTATCACTCCATCTAACATGGGATCATCTATGTATTATGCATTACCTTCTCTAATTTATTCATTAAGACAAAACGAAAGTCTTGTTAGCCTCATTTCTTAGACATGAGCCCAAGCCATGCTATGCTCCACGCTGATACACTCCTATTTATACACGGCCACAGAGGACTACAAGGCTGTTTGCAGCCTCAGTGACAAGTACACCGGTGATTAATTGAAATGTATGGCTGAAAAACAAAAAGAATTAAAAAGCAATCATTCATTTATTTGGTGAGGCTTTTTTTTTTCAACCAGGGCATGACTGTGTTTTTTGTGTTCAGAAAGACAAAGGTGAGAAATAACATACCCTGAGAAATATTCAGCATTAATTTTGAACTTGGTTTAGTGAAACCAGAATCGATGATCAATATGAAAGTGATTATGTTTATTTCATTTAGCTTTCCACTCTTACCATCTTGTATTGTTCTTACTTTCTTTCTTTTCTTTTTTTCCAAAAATCATGCAGTGTTATACTCATGTACGTACTGAATAGGGTCTCAAATTGGCATACTTTGCTGGAGTATTTCCTTTTTATGTCACTTTACACTCATGTTACTCTACATTTCACAGGGTAAATGTTGCACTTCTTACACCTACACTCTACATTTATTTGCTTTTAGTGCCTTAGTTAATAATTACATTTTCAGGTGAAGATTTTATACGAACCATATCTGTCCGCTGAAATCATTTAAGATTTGTCCTCAACATATTAACAGAAGTAACTTTCTGACTTTTATGAAAAGTTGCTTCCTGAAGTGAGAGTTGGAGTTATTTGACGTGGGGTTGTTTGAGGTACTTAATCTATAGTCAGTGTGTTACCTGCAGCAGATTTGGATCAGCGCGCTCCCAACTTGGAGCATTGGCAAAGAAGCTGATTGATACGGTGCTGTGGACAAGACCATCTGCAGAAAAAGTGTGAATTATTAGCCACTTTATTTTGCTTGGGAACTGCCGTATTACTATGCACAAGTCAGTTTATGGCACAGATCTACAACCAGCTAGTTGTGCTTGCAGGGTACTGTTGTTCAATGGCTGAAAAAAATGTAGATCCAGAGGAAAGGGCTATGTGACAGCAAGATAGAGTGGAGAAAATATAGTAAATAAAGTGTGTACACTTCAACTGATATTGCTGTTTTCTGTGTGGCTAAAACATGTTTTTGTGGATGGCCCCGTCCACAGCAGCTCATCACTCAGCTCCAGTGCCAGCGCTCCCGGCTGCTTCTTCAAACTGGAGCACTGATCCAAATCTACTATAGGTAAGATTCTGACGAGAGACTAGGGATGGACTACCTCACTCGATCTCACATTTAATAACCCAAACTATTACTTAAAAAATTAGGATGTACAACTTTGACTTGTACACAGTAATTTCAATATTGTAGTGCTGCTGCATCTACTTGAGTAAGGGATGTGAGTTTTTTCTTCCAGCTCGGTTAAGTTTGTCAGGGATGCTGCTGCTAGAGGAGGAAGGTGTTGCCGGTGATTCCTATGATCCTTACATGTGTGTGTGGGAGGTGGGAGGGAATGTTTTATTGTATTTTCTTCTGTGTTTGTGTGAGAGGCTCCGTATCCCTCACATACACACACCCCCTCACACACTCCCGTTCCCGTACTCCTGCTCCGCAGTCTGAAAATGTCAATAAAATCCATAGCAGGTTAATCTCCCTCCGATGGAAACATGAACACTTTATCCAAAGCCGCATATGTTTCACACCCGGGGTCGATTTACTGTATGTCAGGGGCGATATTAGCATTCATATTAGCCGCTCTGCCCATGTATGATATTCGTCATTGCCAGCCCTTTAGCACACCAACACAGTTCAGGGATGCTTATCTCATGAGCCATAAATTAGGGGATGAATTCCCTCCGAAACATCGAAGGCGAAGGATGGAGGATGGAGTCATTGTGCTTGTGTGGTGTTTTGACACAGTAATGACACATGTTTTACAATCACCCCCTTCCCCTTTTCATTCGGAGGAGTGGACCTGTCCGCTCCTGCTGGAGAGAAATGGGCCTCTCGGACATTACCGCTTCTTCCCAGGGGAGACATAAATGAGCGAGTGGCAAAAGGGGGAGACTATAGGAAGGAGGAGAAGAAGAAGAAGAAGAAGAAGAAGGAGGCAGAACTGGAGTGTGTCCAAACACAGAAGGAGGAGGAAGGAAGTGTGTGTGCGTGTATATGTATGTATGTGTGCGTGTGTGTGTGTGTGTGTGTAAGGTATGTTTTTTTGGAGGGGGGGCGAGGTTGATGGGATGATGCAGAGAGGGAAAGGAGAGGAAGGGAAAGAGTGTTTGTTTTTAATTGCAACTGGGGCTGCTGCACAAGCACAAAGGTGCATCATTACTTACCTGACAGAGCGCCACAATCACAGGCCCTCCCTAATAAATACTCGTTACTTAAAACTAGAATATAAATAAAGTGAAGGTCACGTCTGAGGGAGGTGTGATGTAGTCCAGAGTTAGGTGTCTTAGCCATCAACCCAACCTCCCTCTCTCTCTCTCTCTCTTTCATACTCCGTCTCTCTTTCTTGCTCTTTCTTGCGCTCATTACAGAAGAAGCCATGCAGTGCTGGTTAGGAGAACGTGTGATGAGCCTTGGGAGATATATCCACTGGGAGGGAGAGAGGTAGAGAGAGACAGAAGGGGAAGGGGAATAGATAAAAAAATGCTGACTTGTCTTCAAAGGAGGCAAAAATAATTGAAATGGGGTGTGTGCGTATGAGTGCGTGTATATGTGTGTGTGTGTGTGTGTGTGTGAGAGAGAGAGAGAGAGAGAGTGGGAGGGGTGGGGTGAGGTTGGCGGGGGGAGATTGAGTGGCTCCATGTTCGAGTTGGTCATTAATTGAGGAGGAATGTGAAACACTGTGTGGTCCTCCGCCGACACCCTCGCTGACACACAAGAGGAGATTGATAGAGGAAACGGTGTGATAAAGATATGAAAGGAGGGAAGAGAGAGAGAGAGAGGAAGTGAACAGCAAAAACATAATAAAGTGGAGGGAACATTGTTGGGGCAGCTGAAACATAGAGGAGGGAGACAGAGAGAGAGAGAGTTCAAAGTGTGCTGAGACTGAGTCCTGTCCTCGCCGTGTCCTTCCTCGAGCCCCGAGTCACGCATCGCTCATCTTGTCACATTGAACTCCAGATGCTCCTACCCTGGAGAACGCTCTGGCCGTGGCCATTTTTCTTCATTCTCGCTAACAATTTGGTAATGAAATATTGATTTTTAGTTAGATTCATATTGATGCCATTAGCTTTGCATTGATAAATCACGTTTGGCTGCTTGTCTAGCGTGGCAGAGCAAGAGCCAGGGCAGAGAGATTACAATCAAAGCCACTGATGTGTTAATTTGATGGATATTTCCCCTCCACCACCACCATCACACCGCCACCCCACCCCACCCCTCACGCACACACACACACACCCTCTTCCCTCTTCCTTTCTTTATGTTTCATTGCGTTTCATAACATTGTGTTTTTTTTATTATTTTTATTACAAAGCACCCTGTGAGGATATTTATGTCCATGTCCATTTCTCCTGAAATAGCCTTTCAGCTGGCCTGCCTGTGGCAACACTGCACAGTTTTAAAGTCATTTCATCTCTTATAGACAAGACAAGGATATGAGCGAGTGTTTCACACCCGTTGAGTCAAATGAGGAAAACAGGAGAGGGCATGGCTATTTCTACTCTCTGGCACTGACAAAAAAAAAACAAAAAAAAACAGCAACAGTGGCTCACAATTTATGAGAGGCCTTTTTGCATGTGATAACCATAATCTCTGACAGAGAAGCGTTATGTATTTTATTCAGTTTTTCAATATTTATTGTCAAAAATATTGGCAATATATGCAAAAGTGGGAAAAGCAGCTCTGAGGGTACATTTTTTTTTAAAAGCAGAGACTCGTTTAAATGCCTCAAAACGTTACAGCTCTCTTAAGCGTTTCACATGCTAGGTTGGGAGGATATAACATTTGAGAAACATTAGAATCATTTTCCAGATTAGGGCGGTTTTTAAATGAGTCTCCTGCCGCAGCTTCGCCTTCCAACTGCAATATGTGTCTGCACACAGTCATCTTAATGAAAGGAAATGATGGCGTTCACTTTAATGACGTGGAGTTCAAGGACTGCTTATTGTTCCAGAGAAAAGCCATCTTTTTTCACGGTAATATGAGTCTTTCTTTTCTCTCTTTTTTTCTTTCTTTCACCGTGCAATTTCATTTTGAGAAACAGACACCGAAGGTTAAATGTGCTATATGGGTTGTCAAAATATGAGAGGGAATTCAGGACGTGAAACAGATATATTGATAACGTCCCCCTGTGCAGTTATCATTGTTTTGATAATGCTTCATCTCAACTTTTTTTTTTTTTAATCTTTCTGGGTGATTATGCAAAACAGAATATAGTTCTAATTATCACACACATAAGCCACTCTGTTTCACTCTAGTTATAAAGTAATCTCCCTGCAGATGATCAACACAACTTCTCCCTTTCACATCTAGCACACATTTCTCTTTAAAGAAATGAACCAATGACAGTCCAATTTACAACATGTTTACTGTGTGTGTCATAAAACAGCTCCCCGTTTACATTTATGCCCTAATTTAGTGCTCTGCATGGAGTGAATCTCCCACATGCTACTTCTCCAAATATTTTGGTCCAAATGTGATTTTGTTTGATAGAATGACAATAAGTGGTATTAAAGGGAGCCAGATGATTCCCAGACGTCTGGGGTGCTCTGACATTTACTCGAAACACAATTAAACCCCAGAGTTATGGCTTCTTTAGGGTTCCACGCTTTCCCTTTGATCCCATAGTGCCCCCCTTTCCAGGCATGGATTATAGGGCCAAACTGGCTATTTGGGGAAAGGCCAGTCAGGTCCAAATGGGACTGGTGGAAGAACACAGGCTCCACTGGCCTCGGGGAGAGCTTCGATATGACTGCAACAAATCTAACAGTTGAACTGGCTGCCCTCCAGTTTGGCTCCAACCCGGTTGATACTCAGTGTCATTCTTTGAAATAATGTTGAAAATAACACAATGAACTAGCCGCAATTGATCTAATGATGACCTATGAGAAGACGTTTTTTTCGTTGGAACTCCACCTAAAGTTGGCCTCAGAGAAAGTGTCATCCTCTCTGTTATGATAGTCGCTATAATTCGACCCTGGCCTGATTCCCGTCACTCCAAACTTCCATCAAGTCCAAGATGCTGTCTGTGCTCCTCATTGATTTGGCTTAGAGTTCCCACCTCTCTGGAGAAATACCCCCAGCTCAGGAGGATTTACTATTGATCCCCACTTCCTATGGGGGTGATATACCTTCATCCACACACATTCACACACACATTCAGTCTCGATTTTACCGACAAGGTGTGTGGCACAGATATACTGGGAATATTATGACAGAACAGATAGACTGCCAGAGAAAAGTTTTTCCCAGAGAGACTACTCCGGCAGAGCTGACCTCTCATTCAGCGGAGAGTGAAATACCTCGATTTAGATTCTGTACGTGCTGATCGATGAGTCTTTATGTTGCACTGCCCTTTACAGTATTGTACTACCATGCTCTTTATTACTTTAATGCCTTTCCAGTGATGTCATTCTGAGGTCAGGCTCAGAAACAGGGGCTGTCAGTGGCGTTTTGATTGGCAGAGGCACCGCTGTGTCCCGGCCAATGGTGGCCCGGTGTGGCAGCTGGTTGTCATGAGAATGGGCAGGCAGGAGGGAGGGGCTTCGTTAGTGCCTCAGCCATGCAATGGAATCGATATCTACCCCCCGAGGCATTGCTGTGTTCCCTCGGCCAGCCGGTGCACAGAGGAAGACAGCAATGCTCACACTCACTCCACAGCTCCAATACTACAGCTCACGGCCGCTAAATGAG
>OMNW01014417.1:0-18708 GCA_900303245.1 Selene dorsalis
TTTTTTTTTTATAACACAAATTGCCTTTTATCTGGTTAGAGAAGTTGCACAGGTTGCCACTGCTGTTTGGTTTTTTTTTTTTTTTTTAAATCCTATGTGCTTAATTATGCAGAGAACAAAAGGTCTCATGACAAACGTAATATGCTGGAATTGGAAGCCTGCATTCATAAATGACACTAGATTTAAATCTTTTATTGAATTTCATACTTGCTTTTCTGCTTTTATACCATCAGTAGCTGAAACCTACTTGCTGTATCTGTAACCTCAGGGTTCTGTACATTAGTCTTAACTCGGTCACATGGTGTCTCCTGAACAAACCATAATGAAAAGCAACTCTTAACTCAGTTACATGGTGTCTCCTGAACAAACCATAATGAAAAGCAACTCTTAAGTCAGTTACATGGTGTCTCCTGAGCACACCATAGTGAAAAGCAACATCAGCAACAAAATGCTTTTGACGACCCCTGAGATTTGTGACTAAATCCTGACAGCCTGCTGAAGACCTGCACCAACTCAAAGTCATGCTCAAAATGCAAATCAGGGGCAGGTCTCCCCAGTGTGTGTTTGTCTGTGTTTGTGAGTGTGTGTGTGTGTGTATATGTTTGTGTGTTTGCGTGTGTGTGCATGTGTCAAACTGACACAGAGGGACACATGGAGAGTGTCTATAAATCAAAGTGCAGGAGACACTCAGGATGGTGTTTTATTCTGGTACAAACATATACCTGGCAGTGTGGAGAAAGTGTTCAGATCCCTTCTTGCCAAACGGAAAATCTACCTACATTTGGCACTGGGTGAATATCAGAGTCATCAGTAACTGAAACTTGACAACTTTATGCTTTTTCATTCAATTCCAACTATAAGTTTATCAAACAAACTTGCACGTTTATTCTGTTATTTTTGCTTTGCTCCGGTGTCGTGACTCACTTTTGTTGTTGATAAGTTTTGTCATGGTAATTTAACATTTTGACTAGAAGGCTAACTCGCCTCTGTAATTTGCCAGAACACGATGTCCTAGATCTATTTTCCCTGCTAAACTGAGTGAATGATGCGTTTATCCTGATTATATATCAGTCACAGTATCTTGTCTCACACCATCTGGGCTGTATATTTGTCCACTAATTCTGTAATAGAGAACCAAACTCCCTTTTTACCTCTTGGCAGACAATCACAGTGAAGTCACCCCTATTATGAAAATACATCACTGGACACAGTGGACTCCCGCCCTAATGAAATTGGATCACTTTGTTATTTTTAGCTTAGGTATTACCAGGATTATTTTTCAGCATTCAATAAATACACTGGCAGGTTTGACGGTGCATGTGTGCCAAAGACTAATGGGAAGCCCCTAGCCCCTAACAGCTAAAAAAAAAATGAGGGCAGGACTTTGGCTCTTTAATTATAAAAAAGGCAGTCAGTCCTGTATATCCTGTGCCAAATGTGTGGAAAAACAGTAAGGAGCAAAGTTATGATGATATTATTTGATGTAAACTGGGGCACAGAGCAAAAATAGTTTGCATTTCTATTGCAGGTGCTTTTGAAATGGTGCCAAACCACCCTGGCACTCTGGATGACAAAGTGACATTTTGATGAGGAAAATGTTTTATTATAGAGAAGACTACAGCTGAGGTGGAAGCTGCAGGGTTGTACCTGAAAATCCTCATTAGCGGAATAGTTATTGCAGATTTGGGCTTCACAAATGATTTAGAAAAATTAGTACAAGATCAAAAGGATATTAGTGATCCAGGCATCCCCGAGAAGACAATGTGTTGCCTATTGTCTAACTATGGCCACAGAATCCAAACACATTTTTAGGAATTGCATTTCAAGTCCTAAGGCGGCAATGATTCATGCTTGAATAAATAGTTCCTCTATCTTGAAGTGGTTCCCCGCTCATTATCTTTCAAGTATTTTGCCGTTGGGAATCCTCCACACCCATTTAGGAAGAGCTAGTTAGTAGCTCATTCTCTCCGTACCATAATACAGGAACAAGTGCAGGAAGCTCTGAAGAGATTAAACTGAGTTGTGGTGCAGTTGGGCATGCTATCACATCCACCTTTGTCATCAACGCTAATGAACAACTGAGGAAGAATGACCTTCTCTCCGTCTCTGCACTAAGCACAGGCTGTTCGTCTGCAGCACTGTTTGCTGTTTTCCAGTGCAGAGGATGTGTCCACACTAAGCTGTTGCCATAAGAGAAGTTTGCAGAGCATCATGTAACTAATGCAGACAAGAGAGGACACAAAAGCTTGGGTCAAACCAGCACTGAGTAAACAATATAGAGAAACCAGGTCAGTATGGAAGGATTAGATGTTTGCATGATGGTGTTTGTTGACAGAGTTCATGGAAATAGAAGAGGGATGACACAAAAGTTCATGAAATGCAAAGACCATATATTTCACTAACAACAAATTGATTTGCTGTTGTTTTGCCAATGAATGTATGTGTGAGCAAGGTCATGGAAATGCATAGATTTGCAATGAGTCAGAAAATGTTAATTGAATATTTGTACCTGGGTTGAGAGACATCAGAATCTATACTATAGTGAAGCTTTACTGTCCTTAAGCAGGACTCTGATTCCCAACCAGTTGTCCTTTATAAATCCTGCTGATTTCGCCATGGGGACCAAATTAACGTGACATTTTGAAGACCCCTCCCCTCCCCAAAAAAAGGGGGCTTTTGTCAGAATTGCTCAGGTTGTCATATCAACATCAACATATTTGCTCAGTGTTTATTCATGTACGCAGCTCTCCAGCTGAAGGACGGTGGTACAAGTAGGCAGCAGAGTGAGAGGTCATGAGCGTTGTAGGCCAGCGTTCCTAATGCTGCCTCTCCTTTGGTTACCTAACAGCTCTCCACTGACACCAGGGAACAAAATACTGAACATGTTGTCACTTACATGTAGGCCATCGTGAAGGTAATCACTCATTTGGAGTGGAAATATGTGACTGTGTGTGCTCAGTGTGGGAAGATCTGCCCTACATTGCTCATGTTTGACATGATGATTAATGTCTTTTATGTAATGCCATACCTTGGTGTTCTTACGCCCTGCATTTTTATATTGTAAGTAACCTTTTCTCTGCGGTATGATTGCGTGAGTGTTTTTGTTGCTTTTGTCACTGTTGAATTGTACAAATGAATTGTATAAATGTGTAGAGGATGGAGGAGTAGGACCAAATGACTTCTCAAAGCCCTTTGAATCTTTACGTGTCATAGACGAAACACCGTCAACCCTCCGTGGGTACCGTCTTTGTTGCTTCAAAAGTATGTCAGCCAAATATAAGGAACACTGACTCACTCTCACTCTCTCTATATTCAGTGTCTCTTATCTCTTGCATTTCAAATCTAGTTGGATCTATTCAGTGTGAGGTCCATGGCCCTGGGTGTCCGCTTGGCCTAGATTTATTGAACCTTAATTAAAGACTTTGAATGGAAGCAGACAGCTGACCTTTCAGGTGAGTATATTTGGAGGTCTATTCTCTATGAGTCATATAATATTCAAAGGAGAGCAGATGCAATATACAAGAGTTGCTAGTTAATAAAGATAATGACTTATACAACAATCATAAATATAAAACAACAAGAAAAACATACCCTTAATGAAACAGGATGGATGTTTGTTTGCCAGTTGTAAAATCTAAGCTTCTCCGGCTAAATGACCAAGAACCTGCTAATGTTAGTTTGTTAAATGGCCTTTCTGTTTAATAATTTTGTAAACCAAATATCACCAGAACCACATCTATCTATTAACAAAGCTATAATGCCAATAATGTTACAAAGCTATGGTCAAATAACATTGGTTAGGTTATCTTAGCACTATATTTAATTCACATGCTACTTGCATGCATAAAAATGCTGATTTATCAGATGTCACTAAAAACTAGGTTAGCATCACCAGTTACTAAGCAGCAACAGTGATATAAGTTAATATAGAAGTACAACACAGTACAGGAGACACCTGTGTAACTGCTGACTGTTAAGCTATCCTTTGTAACTTGCAGTTGATTGCTTCTGGTTAGATGGCACTGACAAGAGATTTACATGTTACAGTATTAGCAAAGAGATTCATGAAATTTGAAAAAATGCACAGTGTCATTAGCCTGAAACTAGTGATGAATTTATCCACAAACTTTGAGATATCTTAATGTATAGCTGGTGCGAGTCCAGTGGAACCAGAAATTTTCATTTATTCCAGGAAAAATCAGTCTGCAGGCAGCACATACAAAACATTGTTTGTTTGTTTTTTGACCAGAAAAGATGCTCACCCATACAATATCTTCTCTGCTGCATGTCGATGAATATATTATTCAAATTCTGTACAATAGACTCTTTAAAAATATACCTCACGGCATTGGTGTCTCACTGGAGAAAAGGCTCACGAGGCTTGATTTCATTTTCCACGCACAGGGAGATGGATGACACCAAATCCTCCCCTGAATGGAGAAATAACGAAGCCAACATGTCATGGTGGAACATTGCGCTGGGCCTGTCGCCTCCAGCATGGCTGCTTCACAAAGGCCATCCGAGCTCCGCTGAGACTGCACAGAGCCGATGCCTGTCTGTCAGTGCGTGGGTGGATGAGTGTGTGCATAAAACGAGGAGGAGAGAGACACAGAGAGAGGGAGAGTTGAAGACTTAATGCTGACTGGTCACTTCCAGGCTGTAGGACCAGATGGCCCAGTTTGGCCTTTGAATCCTCAGGCCATTGTCCAGGTGAGCATTTGTCTGCACGCACACACACAAAGCCATAGTTATATATATGAGTGCACTAATCATATCTCCAAGGCAGTTTTTTGTATTTTTCTTTTTCAACCTGAAGACAACCTCTCACTCTTGTGTAGTTCTAAGGCTGGCCTTGTATGACCTAAAAAAATGATGCAGGATCAAAACTTTGAGAGTACCTAAAATTTATGGCCCTATATGATCAACACACTATATTATAATTACATGCAGATATAATAGCATTTTTAAGTATTTCATAGTGGATTTGCCAACAATTATAACCTCAAGTAGGGAGCGTCTATAAATAATGAAGGATTGATTGACTGAGAAAACAGTGCAACATAATTTATCATATTGCTAGTTAAAATTAAATGCACACACACACCATAAAGTATTTATTTTTTTATTAAAACATTAATTTGGAAGTACAGATAATTCCCATTTGGCCATAAATATGTAGACAACTCATGAAAACCTGTTGAGCTTGAAACTAGATCAAACATACAAACAGGCAAAATATAGTGTGAAACATATTTTTTAAAGAAAAACTTAGGTCCACAATTTGATCTGAATTGACTCTGAATCTGACTCTGACTCTGAATTAAATAGTTAGTTAGTTAAAGATATAATTTATACTTAATACTTATTTCTCCAAATACCAAACAATTGTGTTTTATTATTTCATGAGCTCTTTGTTATTGTTTTGCTGCAATATTGTTTTTACTGTAAGTACTAAATATGGGGTTAGAGTCGAAGTGCTGCCCACTGTCTCCATCTATCCCACACCCACGTACATCTGCTCTCTGTCTCTGTGCCCATCTCTGATACTGTGGGTGATATATGCCTCTTTCCTGTCTCTTTCTCTTTTCCTTTCATCGTTCCCCTGCATGTTCATCTGTCTCTTCACCCCACTCATCTTTTGTTTTTGAGGCTTGTACCCTTTTCTGACATATCATTGGTTGGCTTGTGACACACCACCTCTGGGAACACAGCCATAAAAGATCAAACACACACCTAACCACACAAAATGTGACTGACCCTTCCTGGCACATGGCTAACAAGACGCCATGTGACCTCGCCGCCTGTTTACATTTCTTTCCTGTCCGTGACTGACAGTAGAGCTCATGCCCTGACTAACAACATTGATCCCTTGTCAAACAGGTAACAATGGACATTGGACAAACATAAACACATGGAAATTCCTGACATTACTCAAGTTTTTCATTATCCAACCAGTATATTATTACCCATATATCGATTCTTTTTTCATCCATTCAGTCTTGCTTCTAAGAGTGTGTCCATCCTAAAATGTAGGCCAGATAATTTCTTAACACACCTAATATTTACCAATCGAATTAGTGCAAGGTCAGTGGAGGCAGCGGAGTCCTCCACCTAAACACGGTTCAATAGCATTATTTCAGAAGTGCATTGACCCTTACACACATACATGCACGCGCACACACTCCATGCCAGCGTATTCAAGCTTTCCGTGACAATGGCTCCTTGTCTCGGTGCATTTCCTGACTCAGTGTGCAGAGAAAGGGACACTTTCCGGGGATTCTTCAGCTGTGATGGCCTTGAAACACACGCATGCAAATACGCACACACTTTTGAACTTAGCCCACACCTAAACACTCCCATGGGGCAATAAAAACATTTGATTTAATTTCACTAATTAGTCATACGTTTTCGCAAATGTGACTGCTGCGGCGGCAGACAATGAGGCTCCTCACGCTGGCTTTCCTGAATGTGAATTCTGATATGATCAGAGCTGGTTTCCTCTTGTGTAAAGTGTCTTAACACTCAGAGGGAATGACGATCATAATTTCTACTGTACTGTGAATAGCAAACTCTGCGTTTAATGGATTAACTCAGTAAGCTGGTTTCAATGTGGTTTTCTCGGCTAAAATTAATTTAGCTACCGGTGGCTACAATACCATTCTCTGGTAAAACTCTTGAAAGATAGATGGTGCGTGGAACTAAATTACATGGTGTAATTAACTTATATAGCCTGTAAAATCATAAATTCTACCATAACTCATGGTAAACTGCAAAGTATATCGCTTTGTGTGTACACAGCAGATAAGTACTGAGGCAGTATAAACTGTATGTATTTGTACGAAGTATATAGGTATACTGGGGCAGGATTAACACTCCCATACTATTTGATTATTTGACTGGAGGTGAGACTATTTCTTGCATTTTTAATGTGAGCAGTCAAGTGCAACACGATGAATGTTGTCCTGGTGAGATTGTCTTTAAAATGAGCTGTTATCCCTGTTGTTAATCAATATCTCATCTTCCCCTTCTCTATCACAGCTTGCTCATAACAGCTAGAAACACATTTCATTTCCAATGTGTCTGGACACCACAACTAAAAAAATACTTTTAAAGAATAGCATCTATGTAATCCGAAATTTCACATTTCCTCCCCGACTCCATCTCTCAATAATTTCAGTACTGACATCACTACTCATTGTTCTGTAGAACAAAAAAGGGCACACATATGTAGTTAAAAAGGCTAATGAATTCCCTCAAAATAGTTGGGCATGTTTTTTTTTTTGGCAAAAATTACACAAACATTGGTAAATAATCACTTTCTTTTGGACTATTTTCTACTGCAGATACATATTTAATGCTTTAGTGGGTATTTAACAGGCTGGGGTGATGGGATTTACTTGAAATGAATTACAGGCTAAGGGACATGTCACCTACTGCAATGGTATGACTCACAGATTTGTTTTTAATGGCTTCTTTGTAAAATAGTGGTTCATTTCAGGACTCATGAATGGTACATTTCCAAAGAAAACTGGACAATAGCAGTTTGATTCAGCTTCATATCTTATTTATTTATTTAATCATTATATGACAGACAGTATTGAGTTCAGAGCAAAAAGAGACCTCTCCTCTCCTCTCAGCTAATTGGGTGTGTGTGTGTGTTGGTGCTTGCGAGTGTGCATGTGTGCACATATTACATAACCCTCTGTTTGAGGAGTGCTTGAAAGGGAAGCAGAGCGCTTGTCCTAGGGTGCTGTCAGTTGTGCCACTGAAACCAACTGTGGGATTAAATAAAGAAATAGAGAAAGGGATGATCTAAGAGAGGCACAGACAGAAAGATGGCTGTGTAGATGCACAGCGGGGCCTCACAACACCCGTAGGCCAGCCATTTATTGGCCCACTGGGATGCAGAGCTCAGGATACAACAGGACCAGCTTGAGAGATGAGGAGAGGAAGAGGAAGGCAGGCGGGAAGAAAGGAAGTGGTAGAGACGGAGAGAGGAGTGAAGAACTGAAGTGTCAAGCACTTTTTTCAAGTGTTCTCCTTTAAGATCAACCGCGTCAACAATCAGTTTTGTGAGAATCAAAATGGCTGCCACAGAGCTCACAGGCTAACTGAAATGACATTATAGTATGAATTGCACTGGTTTGTATTGGATTAGCGTCTTTATAGCAGCTATTCTGTAGTTAAGAGGATGTGCAAGACTTTAATTTGATATTTGGCTCTTTCCCCCTCAGATATTAGTGACATCCTTCATGCTCAAGTGTCACATGATATATTCAAAGCCACACCATTTCACTGCTGCTGGTTGTATAAGAATGATGTTGCTGTTGAGTCCCCTGGTAACATTATGTTAAGGTTATTAAAGGTTAAAAGCTAATACTGTTGTTTTGTGTTATTCTGGCTTTAATGAATATCTAAAGCCAATGAATATTAATTACAATATGTGGTCAGGTCAGATACTTTTGGTTATTTCGCATCTGAATTTTCTACATACACATTGTTGTTCTTGTTTTTCTCACTAGTTCAAAGTCAGTGGTTGTGGAGAAACCACATTTGGTTTTGTTTGCAGACATCTTTGACATCTTCAGTACTCACAGTATCTGCCTGCGTAGCCAGTTAAGTCACAGTGAGCAACATCAGATCAGCAGGCATGGTACACAGTGGTTTGATGCGGTCTAGTCACTCAACTTTCCCGTGGGAGGTCATGAGGAACAAAGCTGTCTGTGTCTCATTGTTTTGGTTCTAATTTCATTGTTGGTGCTGGTATGCATGATGGTGGGATGTATTTGTGTGTGTATGAAGCAGGGAACGAATAAGAAATGGAGGAGCATGCAAAGAAAAGGTCAGATTACACAAGCTTCTATTTAACAAGATTGTGGATTGACTCAGATTTGGTAACATATCGGATATATTTGTACTGTTTTCACATCACAGGAATGAAGGGCCTGATGCAACAATATGATGCTGTCACATCATATCCTTAAACCGCTTTGTGCAGTATTTTCCACTGCATCCACCAACACTGACAGAGCAGTGAACATGATTTTCAATCAATTGACCTTATTCCCCCAGACTAACCTGAGACTCCCCTTCCTTGGTCCGACCTGATTGGCTTGGTTGCACAATAACAAAAACATTCACATGTTTTGATCCTATTTCTTGTGCAATCATTGAGACATGTTCCCTTTTCTCTTTCTTTCTTTCTTTTTTTGCTGTCTTTGTGTGTTTTCCCATGTGAGGCGAGGGAAGGTCTGGAATTGATTTGATCTCTAAATAAATGCCTGGCTGTTAGTTTGCACACATTTATGTTATCGTCTAGGTGAGAGTGACAGTGCACGTGTGTCCATATCATCCTTGACATCCAATAGATTATTAACTTGTCTCCTAAGATACATGTTGTCACATCGGAACACCCCTCAACAACCCAAACAACAGCTCTGACGTCATTACCCACTGCGATGTTCATCTGTTTATGTGCAAGTATACTGTGTAAAGATGGAGGGGGAGGATTTCGTGACGGAGAAGGAGGGGAGGTAAGAGGGGAGGGGCAGAGGAGAGGAACGTAAATGTTTTGGTTTTGGAGGGAGTATGAGGAAAGTGTGTGTAAGGTTTGGGTCAGCATGGAGCCACAGAATAAACATGCCGGAGGAAATGATGTGTGTACGCCCTTTAATGTGGATGAATGAACACTGGGCTAAGGTTACTATAATGCATGAGTGCACACGCACACTCATAATCATTGAACATCATTTGAAATGGGGATTGAAATCTTAATATTTTACAAACCAAAACAAACTTTTCCTGTCATATGTGATGAGTTTAGCAGCAGCACAAAAACACAAGAATGAAAGTTTTAAGCATTATCCAGCATCACCACTCACACCATCAGTGATTATGTCATATGATTATGTCATATGATGTGTTTTGCCTTTAATGAATTTATATCATTACATTATATAACATTACATTACATTAATTATATATAGTTGGATTTGCTATACTATACAAACTCGTACAAGTCCAGGATGTTCGGAATGTTTATTGCAGTTCCAAGCACATGCAGAACTAATGTTATCTATAATGTTATGTTGTCATACACAACAGTGTGGTTGCAGCGTCGTTCCAGAGCAGAATCTCAGCAACTTCTGGCCAGAATGTGATCAAATGTGCTTGTCTTAATTACACTGCGGTTTCAGTATAATTACACTTTAACATCACCAGTAACTGGAAACAGTAAAACTGACAGAAGGTTATTTGTATTGATGGGTTTAATAACCATTAGAGTCTTGCATATATATTGATTTACTTTGCTGCACAGCTATTTGACCAAGATACCCCATTCAGTACTCACAGTCAGGTCTAATCAAACCATATATAGAATATAAATCTTATTTTTGTCCTTCAGTATCATATCTTTACTGTCATATATTTATTGCTCCTGTCCTTATTTATTGTTTTTGTGTAATTTAAAACAGGAGTAACATAATAACATACTACTGTGTATGCTATGATATTCTTAAACACCACATACCACATTTTATTGTGTACCAAAGTACGGTGGACTTAACTGTCGTATGTTACAATATGTTGTGTGCTACAGTGCTATTACAGTGAATTACAGGCCTCACTACTGACTGGCTGCTGAGCTTTCTTGTTTGATGCAGCCACAGTTACAGAGGCTGTTCTGCATGCTGCTGCAGTGCGGAAGGAGAAATAATGACATGACTTGACTATGTTTAAAATGTAATAAAAATAAGTGGGGATTAACATGGGGAAGATCAAAAGACAATGAGACAAGAGAGGATAGAGAGCAGGTCATCACCTCCTCGTGGTCTGACAGAGGCTTTGCGCTTCCTGTCTATTTAAAGCACTGTGTTGACCACAAGGTTGAGAGTGTGTATAAGTGAAAGTGTATGTGTGTGTGTGTGTGTATGTGTTGTGCAGTGGTTAAAGGTTATGGTCTGTATAAACAGGGAAGGGATTTGTGCATCAGTTCTTTCCTGACTCCTTTTCACCTCATAGATGTCTACCTCGCCGCCTCTCCCTTAGATGGCATCAGATTGCGTGTGTGTATGTGTGCGCCTGTGTTTGACCTGTAGGACACCAGCTCAGACTGCTGTCTCCATGGAGAGGGCTGCTTCCTGTCATCGGAAGGCTGGGCTTCCTGTGCTGAGGGCGCTGTTACAGTTTGCGTGTGTACTGTGGATTTCTCATATTGGATATGTTTCAGCACCATACGAGGGTGAGTTCACACATACATAAACAATAGGAAGAAAATCCTGATGTTGGTCTGGCAATCTTTTTTGGATCAAAGGCGTGTTTTCATATGCATCAGACAATTAAATTAACAATAAAAAATAAAAAAAACTACACCAGCAATTTTTCATCCCATTGTTCGAATGGCAGCAGGTTAGGGAGACAGAAACAGCATCCGGGAAGCTGTTTCAATCCACAAGAAGTCCTGAACACGCTCTATGACTCACCCTCTTGTCTAGATCGTCCTCCTGCTAGCACGAGACCAGAAAGATAGAGCTGAACTGTGAGCAGAGGAGACTGGGTGAAGTTTGGGGCGAGGCGAAAGGTGGAGGAGGCCCTCTCAAAATAGCAAAACCATAGCCAGAGCCATTGTCTGAGCTGTTCTAGTGTCTGTTCTTTTCCTCCTGCAGACTGCGCCATCCCTGCTCACCACCACACCCCTGTAGTGGTACACTGACTGGACAGTAGACTCACAGGCACCAGGCGGGAAACTGTTTTTGCTGCATGCTATTCTTTGAGGATGGCTATTGTAAAACGTTGACAAAGGATAATAGGAGGGTGCTTTCAGGGAAATAAATTCTGCAAATGACTATTCTTTACATTTGTTATTGTATGTGTAGAGTGTTTAATGCATTTTAAATGCTGCTTTCTAGTTAGATTCATTTATCAACTTGCAGTTTGCGTGGCTGTTGCAATAATCTATGATATAACAGTACAGCACATATAGCTCGGTTAAATCAGTCCAAAGTTTGACCTCTTCTCACTGACACTTAAGTCCCTTGAGTATTGCACTTGAATCATCATCAGAGGCATGATGGGAATTCTCATGACCTTTACTACTTAAGTTGCAACCTTCTACACTCAAGTCGTGCCTGAGCGCCAGTGCTTATATAACCACACACATGCAGACAAACCCAATGCAGTTTCTATACTGCATGCGAGAACACGTCTGGTCAAGGGTCACAAGTGTCAGCGCTGCTTTTGCGATATTCATATTCCCATTCGCAGGAGGTCATGTTGGCAATATGAATGAAGAGTTTTTCCACCACTGACAGTGTAGAGAGAAGATTTTACTCAGTGATTTGTGATGTATGATTTTAGGATCCCTGTTTCGTTCGAATCTCATGCATGCACACAAGACCACACAACTGAGAAGAAGATTACTGGTTAGCAGACACAGACGAAAACAACGTCAGTTTCAAATTCTTTGCAGATGTTCAATGAGAAAGAAAATGCATTTAATACGTTTTTGAGGCCTCACTGATGTACAAAATGTGTTTGCCTGTTTACAAAAGAAAAAGACCAGAAATCTGTGTTTATGTTATATGCAGTAGTTTGAATATAACATCTAGACCTGCAAGACACCCTCTGTTCAGCAGCTGTTGTGTTTCAGCTTTACATTTGTGATTGACAGAGTGGGAGAGAGAAAGTGCTGACGACCAGCTGACTTGTCTCTCTGCGTGTGGAACCTGTTTACCTGTTTTCCTGAACTCTGCTCTCTCCTGTTGTCCCGTGGTTATGAGAGAGTTTGCGGCGAATAGTTGTCATGATTGATTCACGTCATAAGCAGCAGAAGTTGTTGTCCTGTTTTTCACTTAGATAAGTGTCAGCTCAAGTGTCAGCTGAGCAGTTTTCTGTCTACCTGACGACTTTTCTTGTAATATTTGTGTGAGTGCAGGACAGAGTATATGGTGAGACTTTTTTTTGACCCCAGTTTGATGTATATCACCAGTCATAAAGACAGCAAGACTGTGACTGCAGCTCTGCATGAAACTCTTCTTCTGACAACACTTGACATTTCAGTTAGCCAGTCAGCACAACACTGCTTCCTGCATGCTGAGGCAGTCAGCATCTTTACATAATAGCTGATATATATCAAGCAGAAGTAAGAGAGTTACAGAGTGGCAAGATTATGGAGAACACCCGCATTATCAGAAACATGCTGCGTCTGTTTGTGTGTGTGTGTGTGTCTGCCACAGCTTCTAATATCTCAGTAAGAAGCAGTAGATAACAGAAAGAAAGACACAGGACGCCAGAGGTACAAAAGTGTGTTTTCACCCAGAAAGTTGCTGCCCACTCAGAGATTAGATAAAAGAAAATAGACACCGAGCAGAGGTATCGGTCTGAATTGGAAACCAACCACTCAAACCTGGGCCAAGCGCAGCTGAAAATACTTGTTCCATTTTTTATCTTCTCTGAGAACCAGGACGGAGAGAGGTGAAATAAATCGTCTCTTGGTTACTTTCCTGTGATTGTCTCAACTTTATGACTCACTGAATCGTCCTGAGAGGCAAAACGTCCCCCATCTGGCGTGTAAGGAGGATTAATGAAAACGCGTAAAATAGTGAAAATTGTCCAATTTTCATAGGCGGTTGTGAGATGTTGAATAGGTGTTACTATCAAACTTTATACTTTAATTGCTGTTTGGTGTATACAACCATGAAATATGTTAAAATGATCAATGTTTTGCTTTTTAGATGGACTTTTGTGCAGGAAATTTCATATGTATAGTTCCTTATGGCTGCTGAAAGTCCTTGGTATGTGGTTGGATTTAAGTTGTTACCAAAATTCAATATCAGCACAAAATCTAATGCAATCGTATATCGAGTTTGAATACTGACAACAGATGACATTGATCTATTGTTCTTACATATATGTATATATGTAAGTACATATATATATACATATGTAAGTAGTATCACAATGGTATCTGATTTCATGACAGTGTTGTTTTACAGCAGGTGCCCTCATAGAGAATGGCATTAACATGTCACTAAAACATGCAGATTTGTAAAAAGCATGTTGTTATGTCTGTCTTTTCCAAACCCTGCTCACAGTCTCTGACACAAGTGACCCTCATCCCATCACCAAACAACAATCCGATGCACTTCCATGATGCAACCACCGAGGCAGTGATGTAATGTCAGGGTAACTGCAGTCACAGCCTTTGGCAGGGGTGTTTCTTTCACAGAAAAGAAAAATAGAACGTCAAACTGTGACTACAATCTTCACTGACAGAGACAGAGAACACAAACCGACATAATGATTGAATTTAATTGTTATGTAACCTCTTGGTGTGTG
The DNA here is from genome assembly GCA_900303245.1 of Selene dorsalis. Lineage (NCBI taxonomy): Eukaryota > Metazoa > Chordata > Actinopteri > Carangiformes > Carangidae > Selene > Selene dorsalis. The sequence goes on from OMNW01014417.1 coordinate 14,338, forward strand.
TGTGTGTGTGTGTGTGTGGTAGGTGGGTGCCTTTGACTGGCCCTGCTCTTCTTATCCTATCATTCACATCTTTTGCAGCACACGTGGCCTCTTGATCGACCAATCAGATATGGGAAAAGTTTATCTGAGGTTATGTCATTACCTCATGGCAAAAGAACACACATTCATACCCACATTTATCTCTTTCTCCTCTCTCTTTATCCCACATCTCTTCTTCTACACTTTAATCTTTTTCATCAATTCCTTCTCTACCTTCGTTGTCGCCTGCAGATCTAATCTCAAATACAGACACAGCTGATTCATGAATGTGTGTATCCTTGCTGGGAAATACAGGCTGATCGCCAGCCCAAAGACACTTATTACTCAGTCAGCTGGAAGCAACATGAGAGGAAGAGGAGGGTGCAGAGGAGAAGGGAAGAGGAGGCATGGGAGGTGGAGAAGATAAGGGAAGTAGATGGGATAAGGGGAGGGGAAGGCAGAAGTAATTACTGTTACGTACAAAAAAAAGCTTAAAAGGATCTAATGACTATGAAGAACAAAGGAGGGGGATGATGAAGCGGTGCACAGAGAAGATTTGGTCCCTGATAATAAACAAATTTGGAGGCAAAATCACAGGAGAGAAGTGAAATACAGAGATAGATGCATTGGAAGGGGAGAGATGGTTGCTGACATTGAGGAGTCAATTAGTGAGGGGTGATGAGAGGAGAGGGGGAATAGGAGATGACAGAGCAGACAGAGCACACACACACGCACGGAGAGAGAGAGAGAGAGAGAGTCAAGCAATCAGTAGTAATAATAGTGATGTCACATTTCCTTCACCCCCCTTTTTTCAATAGCTGTATATCCTTTTTTTTCTTTGAGACACTTCCGGCTGATCTGTACACCAGACATGTCCTGCTTCCCCTCATCTGCCCTCTGTGTGTGTGTGTGTGTGTGTGTGTGCTGTGTACATGCACATGCATTGGCATACCAAGATGATTCAGTCACTGAGTAGTTTCACCAGGCCACCAGTCCACAGACCTGTCCTGCGCACTCATTGGTTCAAGGGATGTTCTGCCTCGGCCAATGAAGTTGCAGCAAGATTTTATAGCAGTGGTGTTTGCACTATGCAGTCTATCTAGGTGTGTGTGTGTGTGTGTGTGTGTGTGTATAGTGGTGGTGGGGTGGGCGCAGACAGAGGGAGGGGATAGATGGTCAAAACAGAACATTAATAAATAAGACTGTATGTGGAAAATGCTCTGTTTGTGTCAGTGTAGATGTTTTCCTCAGGCTACGAGAGGAGAAAAGATGCAGCATAATGACACATTAGAAGAAATCTAATGCGACACCAGGAGCAATCAGCACACAGCGCTTATTTATTATTCTCTCTGACTCTCTCCCCCTTCTTCTCTTTCCCCTGACTCATGCCAAGTCATGGTTAAAGAAGCACAAAGCAGCTCCTCAGGAGTCCTGTTGCGAGGGTCAGAGAACCACAGTCTGAAGTCAGAGTAGAGCTTTGTCCTTCAAAGTGAAGGCGAATGATCCTCCCTTGCAGAACTTGGGCATTATGTAAATCAATCCAGGTGAGCAGTTGTTTCAAAAATGAGCCACTGAGGTGTAAGAGCCTTGTTTGCTTTGGGTGAAATTGTTGTAGCTACCGTGTTAACTCAATCACACCCTGTTTTATTTGTAGTTGCTGTGCAGAGTATTTCCCCAGCTTTAGTCAATTAGTATAGCTGTATTTGTACAGCTACTAGGAGTTTGCAATGAATACACTGAATTAAAATTGCATACCCATGTGATTTCTTGGGAACGATGCAGACGCACGCCACACCTGATATGGAAGGCAAAAGCATGTGCATGTGTGTGTTTGATGTAACACAAAAGAAAGCAGCTAGTGTCAACATTGTGTACTCTTTAATATTATAAAACACGATGTGATGACTCTTGTCCTCATCTGACTGACACATTTGTTTGCTCTCTGGGCAGGTAGTCAAGATTGGAATCCTTCAGGGGGAGTGGATGCGCGTTTGCTGCTCCCAGCATTGGATACACATGACATGAACCACAGGTAACACGAACCACACCGCAACATGTTCTGTTCCAGGCAAGGGTGTAGTCTGGTGTTCGCTTTGCTTTTTTAAGTGTTCACGACAGGGCGGTGGCAGGTGTGGTTGGTGTGTAAACTTTTGACCTCAGCTCCAGCTCACAACAGAAGCAGCAGTAATGGTTGGATCTGAACGACTTGACCTTAATTTAAGAATAAATGGTTTATAATGCTGCTATTTAGCACTTTAGACAGCAGTAAAATAGTCTGTTGTTGTTGGCAGTTTATGCTCTAACTGTGTTTTTTTGTATATGTAATGACAACGGTAATTGTGTATATAAAAATAAAGACTGTCTCTTTTGGTCGAGTAGTGTTTAAATACCTATTTCATTTTGGATTAACTTGATGAAAGCAGCAGACTCTGGGGGACAAATGAAGGGAACTTCTCAACTGCTCCGTTTTTGTTCAAACCGGAGAGGACGACATCATTACACAACTGTGCTGTGTTGACTCCACTCTGCTGCCTTTGTTTTCTCAGTGTGAAGAGTCAATAAACTAAAGGGCCAAACAACTGCTACTACAAGTGCCCACTCGTGTTAATGTTAAAGCTGCAGGTAGAGACATGTCAGCTCTCTCACTTTTGGAGTTTATATTAGCACCAATGCACCAGTGTGACCGACAGTGTGATGCTTTTATTTTGTTTTAGTTTTTTCAACCCACTCCTTTACATACAAATCTGGATGATTCATCACATTCATCTGATATATTCTTTGACAAACAAATCTTGCAAATCTTACAAAGTTACATGGTGTCTTTAGCAAACAACAACTTTTTTTTTTGTCATTTTCTTTCTTTTTTTTCCATTGAGAGTTTTCCTCTTCCTCAGCTCCGTATTTCCCTGCAACATGGCCGCTACATTTCCATTTCAAAGCAACGCTGCAGTCTCTGAATCAGTGCGAGCGTATGTGAGAGTGTGCGCGTGGGTGTACGAGTATGTGCATGTGTATGTGTGTGCCTGCATATCAATGGTTTACTTTGTGTGTGTGTCAGGCTGCTGAACTCCATGACGAGGACAGCTTTTTGAAATCTCCTGCTCAAATGTTCAGCGACATCTCTGTTTGCTTCTTACCCAAAAGCAAAACTGTTTTCTTTTATTCACTCTTCAAAGGCACACAAATGGGATGGGAGGAGGAAATGTGCCATTTTTCTTCCCAGGGAGGGAGTAAGTGAGGTGACAATATAAAAGTGTGTTTGCATGAGTTTTATAGGTCAGTGTGTTGTAACAATAGCTTGGGCTTTTGAAGAAACTCCCCAAACTCCTTCTTCAGTGACCAGGCAATGTTCTACTTGATGTTTTAAGTGCTATTTGTTGGACTCTGAATGAACCTGTCACACGAACAGAAGTAAGAGAGCACAAATATTCATGTGTGTGAATATGTCTGATACCGAAACCTTTCGCATGTGTGTGAGTGTGTATGTGGGTATGCATGAAATAAGTACTTTAAATGCACAATCTATTGCTTGGGCAGGACTAATATGAAGATTTTGTTCTTAAACATGAATGGATTATGGGCTAATAACACAAATTAGACATGCCATTTCAGCTGTTCATCACTCTCACTCTCGAGCCATGCTGCAGGATGAAGAATAATTTGGAAATCATATATCTATTTTTTTTTTTTTATACCAACACATCTCATGTTTCACATAATACCTTATCAACCATTTTTTTCTTACCATGAAGTGAGCAGACTTTTAATTCATCAGAAAGAGCAGGCTGGCCTAAGTTTTCATTGTCCCTGCTAAACTAATACCTGTTCTACCTGTTTTGATGAACAGCCTTTCTTTTATGCCAAAAGTCAACCTTGCGGAATCATGAGACCAGATAAATAATATTTTATCACTATTACTATTTCCAATACAATCATACACTACAACAACATATTGAAGTTCCTTAGGGATATTTAGGGTTAAATGCCATGCGTTGAAAATGAAGTCTCCATTTTAAGTATAAAAGTTATGGGTGGTTGAATCCAGGTCACCAGAAATGAAGGTAATTCAATGCACATCTTTATTTATTACTGTGCTATGCTGTACTGTACAAGCAGCAGGCGCTTGATGAGTCACATAATCTTTTGCAGTTAGAGGCGTCTTTTCTCTCATTTTCCAAAAATTGACAAAATTGACTTTGTTATCAAAATTTTGAGGCTGAGTGATGTATTTCTTTTAGTTTCAGCTCAAATGTGGAAAAAACATGAATGAATGACTGATGAGGTGATTACAAAATAAATGTGCGAATGTGTGCATGCTGGTCTGAAGAATTAGAAATGTGTGTTTGCAGTGGA
>OMNW01014417.1:18728-36278 GCA_900303245.1 Selene dorsalis
GGAGGTATGAGTGGGTGGGTATATATATATATATATACCCATATATGGGTATTTATATATATATATATATATCCCATAGCATTGATTACAGATGCATGTAAAACAGAGGGAGTAAAACAGTGAGCCTGAAAGATGAAAGAGAATAAAGAAGCAGTAAGAGATGAAGTGTTTTTCACTGGAGGCTGCAGCTCAGTTCACTCCATCTTTTCCTGCACTTTTCCTTGTGCAATAAGTTGATGTTTATCTTTTCAGCTTATATATTTTTCTGAATAAGTTGCATTTGCTATAAGATGGGTTTAGGTTTTAAATGAAACTGAGAGAGAAGAAGCAGGTGAAAGCCTCATACTTAACAGGATGTACCTCAGTGGTAATAATAAATCAGTTCAGTCAACCCCCAGGGCACCAGAAGTGAATTGTCCTTCTCAGTTGGAACTTTTTGTCTGAATGGATTTTAAAGGACAGGAAATACCAAGGAAAAAAAAGCACTTCACCCTGACTTTAAGGGTCATCTATCCAGACTACAGGGAGTAGCCTACAGCTGATAACATATCACAGTCAGTAATTTAACACAGTGCATCTAACGCTGTCACGATAATCTGAAATTCTTGATAAGCATTCTGGTATAGGCCTTCTTGAGGATTCGAACATGTTTTAAATAACAGCTAGCGATGAGTGACCTAATTTAGCAAACGCTACTAGCTCTTATGTAACTATCTCATGTCTCAGGACTTATGGAGGTCAACTCAACACAGTAAACTTAGGAGTGGATCTGTAAACAGCTTCTGCCACCAAATCATGGGCTGTGACTGCTAAATGCAAAATGTCAGTGTGCTGTTTAAAAGTCTGAAGTGGAGGCCTTGCTGCTGAGGAGCCGGCACCACATGCTGACAGTTACTGTTGATGCCTGTTTTTCTGCCTTAAGTTAGCATCAAAGTGCTCGGTTGATCCATATGTTAAGCAGGGAATGAAACTTTAATCAGCTTTGATGTTTGAACTGACCGTACGATATACCTGCCCTAGCTTTTATCTGCCAAATATTTTGTTTGTGTGCTCTGGGTTAATATAGTGTTAGCTTCTACTGACAGCCCACTGTATATGTGAATAAGAGTGTGTATGTGTGTGTGTGTGTGTGTGTGTTGGGAAAAGAGAAACCAGGCTACATCCCCTGGGGAGACAGACTGAGGCTCATATCCAATGCTCTTTATGAAAGAGAGCTGTCTCCCCCTGTCAGATCTCTCTGTCTCTCTTCCCCCCATGCCTTCATCTCTCTCTCTCTCTCCTCTTTATATTAATCTTTTTCTTTTCTCTCACATCTACTCACCCCTCCAGCACACTCTCCTGTATTTCATTCATCTGGCTCTCCGTATCTTTTCTCAGAATCTATCAGGATTTCACTTTGAACTGGTTTCCCCTCTCTCTCTCTCTCTCTCTCTCCGTGCATGTCCGCGGCATTCGTGATGAAATTGAAATTCTTGCCTCATGGCTAAGACAGGCACTTTGACTCACGATTTATCTTTTGCGTCGAATGAAATCACTCCAGAAAGTTTTGCATTAGAAAATGAGTTAATGAGACGAGTTAATAACTTGTGTGCTTTTATAAATTATGACATGAAGTGTGACTGGGGAACCACTGAGTGATGCTTTTTTCTCTTCACCTCTATTAACAAAGGAAAGTTCTCATAACAATGACTGTGACGATTTTCCTGGCTTCTCCGGGCCATTATCAGCCTCTGACATGATCTTACACCTTTTAGGACTAAAGCAGCTGCTGCATTGCAAAATCACTCTGCAATTTCCGCTACTGGCTTAACTTTGAAAATGGGAATGTCCCTTTTTAACTTGACTCTCCCTCAGCTCTCGACCTCCTCATAGTGTTACCATGATGGCGATGGGGGGTCTGCAGTCGCTCATTGGTGTGGCGCCAGATAGGAAGCAGGTGACCGCTGTGCAGGCAGTGGACAATAAAGGACACACTGAACCTCAGGCAAGAAAAGTGTGTGTGTGTGTGTGTGTGTGTCATAGTGTGTAAATATGTAGACCATTGTTTGTCTGTGGTGCCATTTATGGAGAGAGCACAGGGTAAAGCCCAGCTAAACTTTATAATTATCATCTTCTGACTTTTTATTTCACACTTATTAATGTAATGCAAGGCAATGCAACGATTAATTATAATATATTGTACTACAATACATTGTAATATACGATAAAGTTATAATAAAAACTGTGTATTGTGGTTTATAACACACTATAACACTAGAGGGTATTTTTAAAATATATTGACACATTGTAAGTGTTAATGAATGAATAACACAGCATGTTGCATCAATAACTGATGTATAAACAACTTCCTTTCTGCACAATATCACACAGAAATAGCAGTTGTTTACACTATTAATATATGCTTTGTATCCACTTAAACCCACATTATATTGTGTTATAAACATAAATAGAGTGATGAATAGTGTTCCAATTAATTCATAATGTGCATCCTTTTTAACAGAATTAAATAGAAGTAAAATTTGGTATTAGATATTTGGTGGAACCTTTCATGTACTAGTGATGTGTCATTATAGTTTTGATCACTGCGGTATCACATTAGGTTACCTTACAGAGTGCAGTGCAAATATAAACTGTGATTTCATTCCGAAGCACAGATCAGGAGAAGGGAAGTGATTGGCATGCCATGAGCCGCCCGAGAGACAAAAGACAGAAACAAAGCATGTCTGTAAATAGTGCTGCTGCTCGTCTGCGCGCTGTCTGTGGCTCCTGCAGACTTCCTTATCTGAGAGGCATCAGTTGGATTGCTCTTCTGAAGTCAACGCTTCCCATTGTTCCTGGAAAGACTGGAATTCCACAACTGGTACAATGGTACAGAGCAGGGACACAGGGCAAAGTTAATGTTCAATATGGGCCATATATGGAAGGAGAAAAGACAATGAGGAATGCCTTTAGTGCTTAAGGATTGTTTTTAGATGTTTGGCTTGGTCCATACTTGGTTAGCTAGGAGCTGTGTGTGTGTGTGTGTGTGTGTGTATGTGTGAAAACCCAACAATACAGTGGAAATACAGTAACTTTATGCATATGCATTATGTGTTTTGCAATCAAACAAGCTAAACTGGCTTTTAATGTGGAAAAAAATGGAGATTACAGTCTTTCCCATGATCTGTAAGATAACTTTACTTTACAGCTATTTAAAAATCCCATGATGAGCCTATTGATAATTGAACTAGTGACCTCAAGATAATGAGAAAAACACTATTTGGACCAGTAACTGAGAGGAAGAGAGGAAGATTTATGATTCACTATTTTCAAAGAGGAGGCACCACGGGCTGAATATCTACTCCCCTGCCAATCCACTGACTTGCCCTTGAAATTTTGAATTTAGCAGACTGTGTGAGAATCAAAACCTATGAAGAAAAAAAAAATCAACTATGAAAAATATATTCCTTATGAATAAAGACACTTTTCATCTCTAGTGAGAAACTTTACAGTTCGTTCAACTTTTTCCAGTCTTATAACTTTTTAACTTGACTCGCGATGTTACAAATCAGGGTTTGATGCAAAAAGTTGGACATTTTACTCTACTTTTGTATAGGTGCAAATCAAGACACTTTTTTTCCGTGCAGTGGACGTATGTGGACGTGGAGGTATGGTCATTTCAGTGTGTGCTGTATTCAGCATGACAAAAATCCGATGTACATTCTTTTGCTAAAAAAGCACAGCATCAGGTTTTGCAGTGGAAATCAAATTAAACTTTAAAGCCTTTGGGAGGACCTGCCTTGTAAAGATGATTAGAGCAGTCAGAGTGTGTGTCTGCATACTTTTGGATTTCACCTTAAGAGAGGGCACTCTAGACTGTCCTCTTGAGTCATCGGGAAGCTGTCTGCTGCTCTTAAAGAGGAAGAGTGGTGCTGGTGTGTTTGACCATCAATGAAGCTGACTACTGCTGATGCTGTATCCCATCATTTGCAAATTACCTAAAAGGTCACTAAAACTGGTCACCTTATTGAGCCACAGGTTTACAGCCTCTGCTTTTTTTTCTTTTTCTTTTTCTGGACATGCAAAATCGCCAAAACTGGAGCAGCACTGTGCATCAGCAAGCGTGTGTGTCTGGTTTTATTTCTGCCTTTGTGTTTTCTGAACAAAATCAGATCATTATCAAGTCAAAGATGGACAGATATGATAAAATGCCCTTTGCTCTGCGTCCTTGGAGACACATGACTCTGGTTTCAGGTTTTGGTAGTTTACATGTTTGTGAGTGTGTGGGCAGGTTCTATTGTTCTGTGTCCCTTGGCTTTTTCCTGTCAATCATTCATTGTATGACTAAAAAGGTCACAAGGCATCTGCTAAACAGACAAACAGAGAGACTGAGAGAAAGAAGTGAATATTTTAAATACTTATAATCTAAATGGTTAAACAAGGAAGGAATGGGAATATTATGATCATCAAAAAGCTAAGAGTTAATAAATCTTGCCTAGTTACTTAAAGTTTCAGACTAATACCACCCTTGACTAATTGCATCTTAACTTATGGTTCAGATCAGCATTCCTGTTCAAGGACGTTTAACAAGTTGCTGCTCCACATTCCTGGTTTATCAGTCTGTCAAGAACACAATGTTCCTCTCAGATTTCCAATCAACCCTCTTTACACTGTGCATCAGAGGAATCACCTGCTCAGGTATGTATCACCCGACATGCTCAGCCAATGTCTCGCTTTCGCTTCCTCCCGTTTCTACCGATTCCACTGCCGGTCACAGGACACGGGGTAAACAGGCAGGGCAGCCAAGTCACAAGGTAGAGTGAGATAACACAGGCAAACATAATGCAGAGGACCTGCATGGTGCTCATACCATGCCTAGAGGCAATATTTGTCTGGTTATGTTGATGCAATTAGACTGGAAGTCGGGACGAATTTATTCAGCTACTTCTATGTACTACAATATATGTACAGTGTAACAAACTTTACTACACAACTATAGAAGTACATAAGGGTCGCTCTTACACATTCTTTACATACTTGACATTCCTTTGATCGTGTTTTCTGAAAAGCATCTTTCATGTGAACTGATCTTTGAAACAAAAAGTATGATATTCAACAGGACCAGGTATTCTGTGTCATTTTGTAACTGGGAAATGAATTAGAACCCAATACATGTCTGAAGTCAACAGATAAACACTGCAGGCCATGTAATATTCACTCTATGGTGATTCTGCACTTATTAGGATACTTCTATGATTAAAGTAAGACATTAACCCCTTAAAACCCACGGGCCTCCTGGCCAAGGGGTTGATGTATTTTAAGCGGACCAGCATGCATTAGAAGCAATGCAACCTGCAGATCAGAGGGTTTTCAGGGGTTAAGGTAAGACATGTTATTAACACATTCATTCTGTGCAATGCATTTTGTACTTCAAAGCAGATCTCTTCTCACCCTCTGGTGATTCTGACTCTGACTGGTGATTGGCTGAACACAAATGAAAGCGCAAATGCTCATTGGTTAACACCTTGAAGATTATGTCATACAAATACCGTGATAAATTTCAGGTACAGTATGTCTCATTCTCCTATGTACACAGACACACACCCTTTTGTTGGCTTTGATTCCTGACTTCAGATTAATTAGAGTTCCTGGTAGATACAAAGCACATAACACAACAACTCTCTGGATATACAACAGTGGAGAACTTCAAGTGTGGCAACATTTTGTTGGCGTGGACACACAAAGTACATACATCACGCTACATATCTCATACCGTACCATATCGTATTTGCATCATCAGATGGTGTGTAAGTGTCAGGTGACTCAGTCTTGACACCCTTCCCAGAAATCCCGCATACCTCTCCGCCTGTTTGTTTTTTTTTTTGCCCCACTACCATGTATCTGTGATGAGTTTGGTCTTGTACTGCATGACTGCCACACATAAGTCTGTCACATGGGAATGCACATGGGAATGTTTATTTACTAGTCTCGTGAACGTCACTCTACAAAATGTTAACTGTTTGCAAGGTCAGATATCAACCAGATATCACAGAAATGTGTATCTTTATAATATTGCACACATGACCAAAACATTTATCTCAGAGATTTTGACCATATCACATGGTCATCATCAGATGATGAGTGGACCTTTAGTTGAGTCTTTATCAAATGTTTTGTTTCCATGTGTCAAGATCTGTTTTGAAGTCTGCTACTGAGAATCATGTGAAAGTCTTGGCAACTGATCAACTCCAGCATGCTGATGAGGACAATGTGAGATCGTTTTGTTGAGATTGTTTTGTTGACTTTTTACAACTATTATCCAAAGAAAAATATATGTGACTTTATATATAATATAATATAATAGACTTTTTATATAATATCTATATATATTGTATAAAAAGTCCGTTAATGCTGTGTAAGCTGAAGTCCTACTGTCAACATTCAGTGAAATAGAAAAGGTGATGGAAAGTGGCTGACTGCCATTTACTCTCACTTTAGAATCACAGTGAAAGACTGTTTGAATATATGTTTTTCCTGGTAACCCTTACTACGGAAGACTTTAGAAGTGAGACTATTCTCATAAAGTTTTGTGAAACTGCATCTGCTATTTGCATGAAAACTGGAGCACTGTGTTTTCCCATGACGCCAATCACGTGAAGGAGACATGGTGATAAATACAGTGCTCCTCAACAGGTAGGGTATTTTATGTAATGTATTATGTAAAGTACTTTGGATTGCCTTTTGTGTTTGAAAGGTGCTGTACAAACAAACTTGCAGAGCCCTGCTGCTCAGTCCTATGAATAGTCTTGTGCAGGCGGTGGACACAATGGCTGAAGTTTTCGACAACAAGCTTTGATTCTGTCAGGGAAGGCATAACAAAACCATCAGATCAAACAGAAAAAATTAAAATGGCAAGTCGTTATAATGTTCAAATGTTGAATCCTGATAATAACAGATAATAGATCATCAATATTGGTAGGGCCTATGAGTCTTAATATCCATCTGAGTCCTCCATATACTACATTATGCATTAATACAGCTGTGAAAAACTTAACACTATGATAATATAATTGATTTGTACAAATACAAGCAATATAATATCATCTGACAGCACCCCACCCCTCTCTCTATGCCCTGCTCTCTATTTCAGCTCAGCATCCCTAAGTGAACCACAGTGGATGATTCCTGCACCTCATGAATCACATCTGCTGCTGATGTTCAGTTCCAGTGGAAGAAGCTGTAAGGTCAGGTTCTTTATTTGTTGATGTGGAACATGGTAAATCTAAGCATGTAAGTAGAGCATGGATGGCTGTGTAATTTGAAGTCTGACTTTCATGCAGATGGCTGTTTTGTCACAGGCCAGCAGTTAATGATTGTTTAGCCATACTTTATTTGCCATAACCTCAGTTTCTCCTTCCCTTCAACCATGCACGCGATCATGTGCAATGTCCAATATTAACCTCATTGTTTTGTTTTTTTTACAGTACATGTATCCCGGGATTCTGTCATATAATATATAATGCAGGTGTTACTGCCCTTTAAGCTATTGTCTTGAAGATAGTCTACAACACTGTATATTTTGTGGATATATATGTGCAGAACATTACAATCCCCTAACCTTGACAATTGAGTTCTAAGTCATTGTTTGATCTGTAACTTGAAATTTGTGACTTGAATCCAAGCCAAGTGGTTCAACTCCACGCCACCGGTAAAGTACTGAAACTAAAACGTTTATTTTGAAGCGTCACGCCGAATGAAACGTGTAAAATAAGTCTTGAGCGAGGGAGTCTCGCTCGTCGCAGTTGCTGCTCCTGCTCGTGCTTTAGCTGACTGAGCACAGTGATGAGAGTCGGCCAGTGAGCCATTGTAATTGGTTCTCTGCTCTCCAGCTCTTTCCCTCTGTCTCCTTAGCTCAGCACTGCGGTGTTGTCAGTCCCATTGGGAGATGTTTCATGGCTGCACTCCCTCCCACGCACACCAACACACACCATCACAGACACATATTACTATACCCCGAAAACAAAAAGTACACAAACGAGCATCTTCACACAAAGGCACAGCATCAGTGGCACGTGAGGTTGTGTGTGTGTGTGTGAGCACCCCACTAGTTTCTCGCAACTCCTCCTTTCTTTTGCAAACACCATCGATACTAACTCCCACGCATCTCTCACACACATACTCACTGGCATCAACAGTAGGCACGTGTCTGTGTGTGTGGTGCTCATTAGGCAGTGATAGATTCAGTAAGCTTGACTTAAGGCCCTGGGAGAGCCTTGAGGTAAACTACACCTATAAGAAAGTAAGATAGGGACCAAAACACACAGACACACTAATGAGATTTTCACACGAAGCAAATGCGTTCAACATGCTAACAATCTTACATGCAAATGCACACAAATTCATGTGTATGCTCGTCACCTAGCGAATCCTATTGGAAGGAATCGGGAGCTCTGTGTGCAAGGCAGAGTTACTATTTTCAGCTTGGGAGAGAACTTGGAAGTGGTGTATGAAAGAAGCACTTTTCCCTATAGATGCTCTCTGCCGCAGCCTGTGGAAGCAGAGCAGGAATATGGTTAATTTATGAAAGTGACTCAGAGTCAAGAGCAGCTACTTTGAAGTGAAAGACAATCAGAAGAGAAAGGTAGGGTGGCTGTGAAGGTGTCTCAGAAAACAACTCAGGTACACCTGCAGTCAGGTGCACATGTTGGCAATCATTCAGGGAATTGTTCCCAGTGATGGGGTTCTTCTTCAGGTATCAGGAGCCAGACTCGGCCTGTCCTGAGAAGACTCAACCTTGAAGGAAAGCAGCCTGCCCTGCCTCTCTAAGCAGACACATAGAGCTGAGAAGGACACAGGGACTCTATTGTAATTGACTCAGTGGAGACAGGTCAAAGGGCAAAAATAAAAATAAAGAGACAGAGCAAAGAAAGATGCAAAACATTACATTTCCCCATCATCTTCTCATTTGCAATGTTGATTTGCCCTTTTCTTGCCAAGAGACACTTACCGTACATGTGAACACTGCTCATCTGGCCGGCTAGCAGTATTTTGTGCTACGTATGACTTCTAGAGGATAAAGGATGAACAGAAGCATGATCAATTTCCATTGATGTTTTTTTCTCTGCCTTTTACACTGTGATTTAACTTTTGGCTGCACAGAAGAATGCAGATGAGATACTGAATGCCTCATAATGTTACAGAAAAGACACATTGATGTTTTCCAATGGTTTATTTCTCAGACTCATAAAGATTTAAAATGAGCAGTAACGCTCCCTGTGCTATCTCTCAGACGAACTGGATCTTATCGGAGTGGAATCAAATCGTAAGTTGTTTTTTTTTCCCTTTAAAAGGAATGAAAAGGATTAGCAGAGATTCTTTTTACAACCAGGTCTTGTTTGGTATATGATCAAAACATGCCCAGTGGACCTCATTAACAGTCTGAGTTAGCGCATATCATCCCTGACCATCACAAGGGCATAATACAGCTTCACTTGGCTTTCTATTAAAAGTACCCAGCCTCAGATGTACCCAATGATTATTCCGGGTAAATAATAAGCATGGAAGTGTACTGTAAACATCAACCCCCACACCTCATGCCAGTCTTTACAGTTGGGGGCTTTTTTTTTTTTTTTTTTATATTTTGTGGAGGTGTTGCTTATATGTGATACTTTACTGCATATAGCTCACTTAGAGGAAAATCCATAATTTATTGACTTTAAGATCATTTTGGCAATTCTCTGAACCATTTAAGAAACCTTGTTATTAATTATTTACCGGCTGAATTTGAATTTACAAGAGAAGCGCAGAATCTTTGCAATCCTTTGGGAAATCACAGAATAATTTATGTGCCATAGAGCTATATATTTGAGAGAGAAATACTTGCGGTTATGTAAGAGTACTCATATGTATGTAAGAGTTTCACTGCTGTCAGACAATGTAATAGCACCCTGGGGCCCTCACAGTTCTATGAGGAGATATTTTAGAAAACTAGGTTTTCGCCTTCTTTCACTCTTCTGACTCAATTCAATGAAGCAAACCACTGCTGCTTAAATGCTGAGAGTCAAAATAGATTTTATTCTCCTTTCTTCTATTTACAAGGCAAAGCGAGGCAAGTATTAAAAATGCACTTAATTGCACAGACATGTACATTTTGTGCTATTCATGTAGTCAGAGCAATAAGAACAGGTTTAGGGCTCAAGTCGGAATAGAATAAAGTTAGATCTGAGGTAGAAAAAGAAAAGAAAAGTGCAGTATATATAGGCTGAAGGAATAGTTTGTGGACAAATTAAACTTCAAGAGATGCTAGTAAACCCTAAAAAACAAATCCTGTGAGGTTTCCCACAGAAGAAAATACACTGTTTTCTTCCGCTGGCAAATTACAGGGTGCCCTCAGTTTTTATGCAGCTGTGCAAAGCTGATTTCACCAATCATTGTTCCATGTCATTACCGCTGAGTCACTGTTGATTGGGCCTCTGATTGATCCTGATTACAGTGAATACTGCACAGTCATTGTTTCCCCTGAGAGGAGCAAACTACATCCGTCTCAATATGAGGTTGAGGCGAACTGACTACACTCGCTGCATAATGAGGGTTACATTTCCACCGAATGCTTCCCACATATACATGGCAGTGTTGTTGAGTAATATCTTTTAATTTGCTCTAAGAGAGGAGATGTTTTCAAAGTTCCCATTGAATTAACAGGTTCTTAACCTTTCCTTTTTAATTGATTCTGTTGTGATCAATACATTAACAGCCAGTAATTGTACAATTGTTCTACTATTCCCTGAAATTGATTTCCTTTGCAGACTCTGTGTTTCTTTGACAAATTGTGCATATTAGTGCATTTTTAGGTTACAAGGTTACATGTTTTTTATGAAGTTAACTTGTGAGCATCAGCTCACAGTGCAACTCAATGCACCATACAGCTCCTGTGACAGAATTAGCCCACACAAAGCAAATATGGTATAATCTGACTGTGAAAGGAAGCAGATGTGATTGTACAGTGCTACCATGTTGATACACTCTTGGATTATGATTAACAGGATGTTGCGACATTTGGGGAAAGACTTTCTTGAATAAGGAGTTTAAAGTGACACTCGTGTGAACTCTAAATATGTAGGAGGTGATTAGCTTAGCTCCAATAAAGGCACAAAGTAAAGGGAAACAGCCTACAAGGCCTACACGAACTTCCTGCTAAATTTCATGGATAGGAATTAAACCATGAATAATTTTGTCAAACAGTGCCCACTATTAAAAACAAAACAAAATAACATAGCACAATATAGATTTATTTTATTTTTATTTTATTTTCTTTAACATTTGGACTGAGCTAGGCCAGATTCAGGTCTTCATGCTAGGCTAAGCTAATCACCTGCCAGCTCCAGCTTAGCCTTCTATTAAACACACAGACGTGAAAGTGGCATCAATTATTTCATTTTACTCCACTTATCAAGACACTGAATTTATACTTCCTAAAACACCAAACTAAAAATGCCAACTAACATTACTCTTAGTGGAGAAATAGACCAATTTAGAGCAACAGCTGACTGTAGAGTAAATTCAAAGACCATTTGTCTTCAGGCTTCCACATAAACCAATTTCACTGACTCATGCCAAACCAGCAAGCAGTGCCTTGGACCCTGCCACCTCCAATTATGATTCAAGTCACACCTTGACATTAGCTGCTAGAAATGCCTTCGGCCATTTGAGTTTGTTAGCTACATTGGACAAAGGTCAAGTTTAAACTTATTTCCTCATCATGAGTGAAATGAAGTCAGTAAATATCAGCTTCTAACTGGGACATAATTTAGCTAATGAAATAAAAATCAGCGTGCAGCATTTATTTCAGGAATAACATCTAGCTACTCCGTCTATCTAGATGAAAATGAAGTGTTGTTCGGTTTTGTTCAATTTAATATCTTCTGTTTCTAATGCAATATAGCTGACATACAACTAGAAACATGATTTCATTTTGGCTGCCAGATTTCCTGCAAACATACAGTGCATGGATACATAACAGGAACATGATTCAGCTTTATTGTCCATGGGTGTCACATCAGGAAATAAAAGTGCCCCTGTGTTATAGGTACTGAGCCAAGGGCACACACACAGGTATGATGAGGTGTGTGTGTGTGTGTGTGTGTGTGTTTGTGTAAAATCCAGCTGGACCAAAGCTGTCAGGAAAAATGGTTCACTACATTAAACACAAGCACTTTAAGGCACGGTTGAGAAATGTTTTGGGTGTCCCTGTCCTCTCTTCTATCATCCTCACTGGGACAATTTAAGGGAAGAGAGAAAGAAATCATGGGAGGGATGAGCTGTGAGGTGAGGTGTTTTGAGAGAGGAAGATGGAGAGAGAGAGAGAGAGAGAGAGAGAGAGAGAGAGGGAAGGAGGAGCCAGCATCGACTGCAGCAGAAAAATGAGCGAGCTGAGGAAAAGGGGGGTGGCAGAGGGTTGATGAGGGACAGTGAGGGAGCAGGAGAAAGAGAGAGAGAGCGAGAGAGAGAGATGGGAGAAGAGAGATAGGAGAGGGGAGGCAGCATCTGCTCACTGCGGAGCCTTTCATTGATAAAGTAGCGCTTGTGTGAGCCAGAAGACTGCAGCTGGACACATCACACTGGCATCATCATGCTCTCAGACACACACTTCCTGGGTGTTTGTTTACAGGCTGACACCACAGTGACAACAATGCATTCACACACAGTACACTACAAACAAATGCACTGCTGAGGACACACACACACACACACTAACCACGCAGTGACATGCTCTTATTGCCTCGGACAGCATCATCAACGCAGATTCTCCTACCTCCTCCTCCTCCTCCTCCTTCTCTTTTTGGGAATGTGGGCATAGTTCAGTGATAACGGGGGAAGGGGACACCTGTAACGGAGGAAAACGGGTCGGTGCGTCTGATCTGGTATCAGTTTTAGGAGGAACCCTCGGATACAAACAGGCTGCAGCGGGATCAGCGGGACCAGCCATCACACCAGCATAAAGGTACAGAAAGAAGCATACAGTGCATGCATTTACACACATTCACACACACACTCACAGAAGTGAATATAATGCTATTGGTTTTACACACACCTTTTGAAGGGATCTATATATATACACACCCACTGTGCATGTAAATAGACTCACTCATGCATGTGTAAACTTCACACATGCCTGACAGTTCAAAGAGATGCTTCCTGAGCGCTGTGAAACTCGTGAGCTGTAAACAGAGCTGCTTCCTCCTCACAGCAACAGGAGCTGTTGACTTCTTCCTCTCTCCTCCTCTGTCTCTCCGTCTCTTCGTCGGCACCTGACTCTTTCTCATTTTCTCTCTTACTTTTAGCCCATATTCATCCCTATCCTGACACCTAGTTGTTCCAGTAAGCTCATTCTCGCTGCAGCATCCTGCCTCCTCTCCCTCACATTTTGGTCCATCTGCCTCCACCTCCTCTCGCTCCCACTCTCTCCCTCGCATCCTTTTTCATGCCACACAGTAGCATCTCTCTCATTCACTGTCCCACACTTGTCCCTGAAAACATTCTCCTCCTTATGCCTTAAACAATTCCCCTCTCTTGTCTCTCTTTCCTTTCTTTTTCTTTTTTTTTCTAACTCCTTGCCAGTTTGTCCGTCATCCTGGGCTCTACAGAGGCAAGCGGAGTGCCGGTGTCGGCCATGAAGCTGGTGAATGGAGGTGGAGTTGGAGGGGGAGGTGGCGGAGGAGGAGGAGGAGGAGGTTGTGGTGGTGGTGGAGGAGGAGGTGGAGGTGGAGGAGTTGGAGGAGGGGGAGAGAAGACAGCCTTTTCCTTTAAGAAGTGCTCTGCTTTCCAGTTTGTCAAGAGGAAGGTGAGTTTGGATTACACACACACACACACATACAGACACAGACACACACACACATTTTGGGATGCATGCATGTGTGAGTGTGTGGGCACATGCGCCTACGTACAGGATGAGCTTTGTATTGGCTGAGAGAGGAGGTGTCACAGCCGGAGTGTTCCCTCTCTCCTTCAACGTGTTTGTGTGTGTGTGTGTGTGTGTGTGAGAGAGAGAGGCTGTGTGTGTGTATGTGCACGCCAGAGATGATGTCATTGTGGAAGCTAAGCCGTGCTAATCAGGCGCAAGCTTCGGCTCCCCGTGTGTCTATGTTTACTGTGTGCGTGAGTCTGCTTCTCTGTGCCTGCGTCTGCTCCACAACACTGTTGCACTGACAGAGCCCACAAGTGTCTGTTGTGTTGAAATCATGACATCATCATTGAGCTGGCGAGGTGCTACACTGTCGTCCAAGATCTACTCAGCACCTCCTGCGTTATGCTGCAGTGCTGTCACAAGGCTCATTTCCTGTTTGATGTTAATGGTTTGCATGATAGGTTTCCTTGTTTGGTGTGTTTGTGTAATAAATGCATGTGCTGACTTTTCTAAAGAAAAATGCAGGGATTCAATAGGCTGCACGAATCCTCTTGAAGGACATTAGGTGCCACATTTGATAAGGTATATGTCACAAAGATTGATGAATTGTAAATAACAAGTTAATTAGGGGTAAATGAATCACTTATTATGGAGTTTAATATGGTTAATAAGTCCCACACAAAGGAATATCGCACCAATTGACTTGTACATCTGCAGAGAATTTGGAACAAAATGCACTCAATAAGAATGTATTAACATTCACAACTGCACACTTTGCATTATAACACTACTATTGCAGCATAATGCCATTTCTCAGACTATTTAAGATTTATGAAGAAGTCCTTACAAACTGCAAATCTTTTTTTTTTTTGAAGTATTTCTTATTGGGAAGCAATACAACGACCTATATTGAGGTGAGTGTGTGTTTTTAGTGTTGTGGCTTGAAATACATGCATAAATTAGAGCAAAAATGCATACAGAGCTAAAACAATGCACCAGTTAATCACCTCGACGATGAAGCAATCGCTTGTCATTCCTTAAGACGCAAGTTTTCTCTGTGGTCTCTCTGTGGGAGTAGTCGTGGTGGTGATGGTGGTAATAATTGTCACCAACCAAAAGCTTCAGCAATCGTGTTTACAAGAAGACAAGGGTTAGGATACTCCCTCTGATCTTGGCTATGTCTTCACCCTGAAGATGAACTCTGGATGCTACTGTGACTCACTGTGAGAAAGTGACACAACAGGACAGGCTAGCTGGTTAGTACACTAAGTACAGTATGGGAAAGAGAAGTTCATGAAAAACAAGTGTCCAGCTCTTTGCTAATTAATGAGTTTGCATGATTGTTAAAGTATTGTTAATGCTAACGTTGTCAGTGTCAATGAGAGCAAAACCACATTAGAAACAAACTGGAAAAGAAGAAGAATAGGAATTTTGCTGTTTGCTCTTCAGTGGATTAACTGACAATAAAAATCAACGGTTTGTCACAGCCAACAGATGTAAACAACCCATTAGTGACTAAATAATGATAAAAATAATAATAATAATGACAATGATTCTGCATAAAACTCTGTAATTACATTTGTAAAAATTTCAGTCAAATGTGGGGATAGAAAGTTTCAAAAATAAAGATGATGAACAAGTATCCCTGTTAATGCAACAGACACTGTAGTGGTGATAAATTCAAATGTGAATTCTTACAAAATTAGTTGGCATGAGAAATAGTTTGTTGGACTCCAGAGCTTCAGTGCACACTCTAATTTCAATAAACCTCCATTAGGGTTTGTTACACTCACTCAAAACACACTGAGCATGACAAACAGTTCGACTTCTGCTTCCTTAAATCTGAATAATTTGCTGCTGATTTACATGAGATCAAAAGAAAACAGAGTAATGACTGCAGGGTTATGATGGAAAGGAAAAGACTAACATTACTTTCAGCCTGTGGAGGAGAGGTGGATTGATACATTCACTCACTAATCACTGTTTTGCTGGGAGGATAAAGCAGAACGTTATTTTTTCCATTACCCAAACAGTGTAATAAAATAAATCAGATAATAAATTAAGAATTTATTGTACAGGTTCAAGTTAACACATTTTCAGCCTTAGGGACTGAATAGACTCTGAGATAACAACAAGTTGCCAACAATCCACAATCGTTTAACAGATACGACTTTGCTTTAGGTTTCTGGGCGCTTACAAACTTTCTCTCGAGTGGATGTGTCATCGTCGCCATATGTTGTTGCTGACAGTGTGGCCGTCTAAGGTGCGTGTGTAACTGGGAGTGTTGGTCTCAGATGGTGCTGCAGTATGGTGTGGATGACTGATGACTCGCCTGGTGAACATGGGCAGATTGTGTTGTGTTAACACCCACACGCTAACACACATGCACTCCCACAGGCACATTCTGCTGCGATGAGTCTCCCATGGGATTTTTATACTAATCAGTGATTAAGTGCCTAAAAAGCCCATCTATCTATCTATCTATCTATCTATCTATCTATCTATCTATCTATCTATCTATCTATCTATCTATCTATCTATCTATCTATCTATCTATCTATCTATCTATCTATCTATCTATCTATCTATCTATCCATCCATCCATCCATCCATCCATCCATCCATCCATCCATCCATCCATCCATGTTAAATATTTCTCTTTTGCATATCACTGTATAAATCTGGCTTTCCCTTCTTCCCTGCCAGATAAAATAGAAGAACTTTCCAGATATGCACCAGCACATGGCTCCAGATCAGATTTAATGCCTGCTGCTGTTCAGGGTTTAGTTTTCCTCTCTATTTGTGACTAAATAAACCTAATCACATAATGGGGAGAGCAAGGGTCCAGACCAAGCTCTGCATCATACAAATGAGAGAGAGAGGAAATGATGGAAGGAAATATAAAATCAATGGCCCTGTGAGTGTAAGTGTTTGTTTTTGTCTGCACATTTAGACTGTGCAATGGAGATGACTTCGGTGATTAGAGGAAACAACTGAACATGATGCACCGGTGTAAAGTAGATTTCTTCAGTGAATTTTTAAGGGGCCCATTAAAGAGAAAATATATTGCAACTGCAGTTATTTGCATGACATGACATTACATGACTTGTGCTTTTTGTGCTTAAGGGGAATAAGTGTTAAGCTTTAAATAACATTGGTTCATTGTCAGAGTAATGACAGTGCACTGATTTGATCCATGAGTTACAGCAAAGACGTTTCTCACTTTTCATTTTGATGGCAAACAACAAAAAGACAAAGTTATGTAATTAGCAGTGATGTCAATCACATGTTAGTTCATGTTTAACATGAAGCAACATGTGTAGAAGTGTTGTTTCTCTAAGGTGTGTGTCAGCCCTGCAGTGGCTGGTTTGTTTTTGTGTTGACCTGCTGGAATGTTTTGCCATGTCTGTTTTCCCTCTGACGCAACATGTCTTGACATGCTGACTGGCTACCCTTTGACTATTTAATCTCAGTGTGTGTGTCTGTCTGTGTATGTGTCTGTCTGTGTATGTGTGTGTGTATGTGTGTGTGTGACACAGATGTCTGGACTCTATGCTGCTGCTCAGTCACATAGGCTACCATCCTGTGGTGTGTGTTTACTAAATGTTCAGCTCACGCAGCGGGATGGGATTCCACAATGCTTCTTGTGAAAATGGTGCCCCCCCCCC
>OMNW01014417.1:36303-46995 GCA_900303245.1 Selene dorsalis
TTTTCTCTTGTGTCTGTTTATCTGCTTCCTTTCCATTTTCACCACACACACACACACACACACACACACACACAGACAGTGCTTTACTGGGAAGTCTTAGTCACTGCAGGAGTAATGCAAGTACTCGTACTCTGCATGCACCATCATGTCTCACTTATTGTTGGTAGCGGATGGTTGTATAATGTCTGTCAGTGGCTTGTACGTTAAGGAGTTTCATTTGTGATAATCCATCGCAGTAGAAAGCATAGGGATTTATCTGCCTCATCTACTGGCCAGCTTCTCCAGTATTGTTGACATTAAAGCAAGTCAGAGGTTAAATAACTTACATAAGATCTGACAGGACAGACTTTGCTTTTCTTCTTCATCATGTTTGAAAGTGCCATCAGCATTTTTTACTTGTGTCCTCAACGTGCAACAAGTGCATATGCATATATTGTCTCACCCCTATGTGTGTTCCCTTTCTGATTCATGTCTTCAAAGTGTGCCAGAGCAGATACGCAATCTGCACCTCTTTGAAGTGCACTACTGAGTGTGTGTGTGTGCGGTGTGTGTCCTGCTTGAACTGACATGTAATTAGGGATAACAAAAAAAGACTCCTCTTTCGCTGATCAAAGGTTGTAGCTGGCAGGGTTGACAGTATATGTCCGTGTGTGTGTGTATGTGTGTGTGTGTCTGTTGAGCACCTGTGCAAGTACTTATAAATATGCGTGAATAAAAAGACAAGAAACAAAGTGAAGATGAGATCAAACCAACGGCTTTTGACATGAAACATCTCTTTCTCGCCCAGGTACGAAGATGGATGCGGAACCCCAAGGTGAGCGTGGAGAAGGCCCAGGGGAAAGGCCTCATCTACCCTTGTCCGAAGTGTCCGCTGTCTGACGACCTGTGGTACACACACTTCCCCTCGCCCTACGGCTGCTGTCACTACGCTGGCCTGCAGGGCGGCCAGTACTACCACCATGAGCCGTGCTCGCCGTGCCCCGCCAATGGACAAACTAGTGGCCACGACAAGAGCAAGGGCTGTAAGGTAAAGAGGGGAAAACAAAGGGAGAGAGTGTCTGTGTGTCCTTGACTGTATTTGTGTCACTACCCATTCATTAACTCACACTCTACCCTGTGACACACAGTCAGCTGCCTGATCCTCACGAGTATCATTTGTCACTTCCATCACACACACACACAAACACACACAGCTGTAGGCAGTGAATAACATGCTCAGGCTTTATTTAGAGGATGATCACGGTTTAACACAACTTGGGTCCTACTGTCGTCATTTTTATTGAATCAGTTGTTACCACAGTTTATCATCAGATCTACCAATGGGACAAGGAAACAAAAAGCCCCCAAAATGCATTGTAAAAAAAAATGCAGTATTGACTATTTTAGGGGTTTAAAATGCAAAATGATTCAGTAATACAGAAATAAAAAATCTAAGACTACAGACATCAGGAAGAAATACATTTTGCATCATGTTTTTTTATCCCATGAATGAACAACATAACCTCTCCAGTTGATCTTGAAACCCTAGTTTGGTGGCTGCCTGGCTCAGATTGTCAAACAAGTTAAACAAGCCATCATCTGAGCCACATAATCCAACCCATTGTGCAACCTTAACCTGAAAGTAACACCACCAGAAATGTTGCCAATAACCGATCTACATGTGGGTCATGATCTCACAGTGTATCCTTGATTTCCTTTTCGATCTCAACTGATCATGAGATTTCTGCAAAACATCTCAGATATCTTTTTTTTATATCGTAGATACCACATTTGCAAGTATACAAGCAACGTTATTGCTGCTGATGAGAACAAGGCTGGCTAACACTATGAAGTCAAACAGGTTTTAATACAATGGAACGACTGTTTTTAATCCAACAAACTGCCTGCAAACAGAGATCTCATTACTTCAGGCTTAATTTTGAAGAAATATGTGCAGCATAATTCCACTTGCTGATGCATTTATAAAATCAATTAAACAATCAAATAACACTGTTTTTTTAATTGCCATTCCCAGCACATATTTGATATTGTTGTTCTGTGTGGAATAACCTCTGTAAATGCAGGAAGCTAAGAGATAAATGAGGGGTTAATAAGGAGGACATGACCTTTGCCATCCTACCCATATCCCACCCACCACATCCTCTCCACAGGTGGGAGAGTATCCACTAACACACTCCATAATGACACTTGACTTACTTCACAGGCCTCCCGCTGTTTACCCATTAGTGCTCACTGAAGGAAGTCAAAGACGCAAATTAGGCGCTAACAGGACTCTAGACATTGTTCTTTTTGTCTTTGTTTCCCCTTTAAGCTCTACCACGAGTGTTGTTACGTTACATAAACTCTAGAGCGACTGGGGTGTTTTTCAAAGACCCCCTTGCTGTAGCACACCGTGGGCTGGTGTTTCTGAAATCAGGGCAGGAAGCAGAATTTCTAAGTTGATTTCTTTTGTGTTAAAAATTCAACAAAAGTTTTTAGAAAATGAACACAAGCCCTCTGGAAGGAAGTGAAAAGGCGGAGCTGTCAGCAGCTGGCCCACATACACACACACACACACACACACACCAGTCCATTCACACTAATGCTGCTGCTGCTGCTGGTGTCCAGGTTGTCCTTGGTTATGTAACTGCAATCATAATAGCTATCCCACTCCTTATCAATCATCATACCCATCAGTTGGTTCCCTACTCATGTCTGTGTGTGTATTTCTCCAGTCCCATGCGTGACAGGAGAGAATGAGTCATCACCATCCCAGCAAGACAAAGCCAGGCTGTATTGTATGTGTTTGCATGTGAGTACGTGCACAGAGAATCAACACAGAGGCGTGTACCAGTATGAAACGGGATTGTGTAGTTGTCTGTTGCGCGGTTCTCTTCCCTGTAGTCCTCCAGTTCTTTTCCATTTTGTTTCATTATGCTCAGGTTTTCTTCCCGGCCATTCTGCCTCACTCTATCTCTCCATCAATTCCACCTCTTGGCCTCACAACCAATAGATCTGTCACTAATGTCTCAGTGGAGACAACCAGTGTGTGTGTGTGTATGTGTAGAATTAATGGGTGTTGTGGAGCTGTGGGAGCAGGCTGACGGGTTAAAGAGGAGGGGGCTCAGCGGTGAGTCATAGTTTTCACTGCAGAGAGTGTGTGTGCATGTGTGTCAAATCGATGCAAAGCCAGTGTGGAGTTAAACAGGGTTGACCTCCAGTAACTGCTCATATCTCATGTACGGTCTTATTGAACCAAAGCTCAGTCAGAGATTCAAATGGAAACTTACAACATACAGTAAAATCTAAATATGGGCTGAAATGCATTCTTCCTGTGTTTGACTTTGTGTGGCAATGCCAAATACTTCCTGACAAAGTTCAGCACACAGACGTCATGTTCTGCAATGTTCCATACTGTACCATGTCTCGGCACACTCTGTCCAAACACTCTGCAACTGAGGGCCCCCAAAGATGGTGAGCCAAACACTCCCCGAGTGTGACACTTGTTCAACAAATGAAGCAGTAACCGAAACATTTCCCTCGCATGCCAGATACGCTGCTCTGATCTTAAGGAAGCCACCCACACCCTGACTCAAATGCAAATGAGCAAAGCTCCACTATGAAATATGTCAGCCCATCAAAGTGAACTGTGTCAGTCGCTGTCTAGCAAGTGTCTCAGACTCGGACTTAAGAAAGTGGGGGTGATGACGCCGGGAGGCTGCTTTCACATTTTAGAGGAGGTGAAGATGAATGAGATGGCAGATGATGACAGACAGTGTCAGATTGCTCTTGAGTGCACAGAGACTGATGGGAAAGCTCTGAGGATATTTGTCACGGTCTGATATGTCGCTCTTTATTCTCTGCTATTTATTCTGTTTAGAATGTAGAAGTGTATTATTTTGCCTTAAGTGCCCTGTATTGTGGAATACTGGGTATTTAGCTTTTGTCCTGCTCACCGATTCCTTTCTGCATAACGCTAATTGTGAGCGGAAGCCTTTGTTAGAAATAGCTAATCTGTACTTGGCAGCAAAAATGTTGTTGCAGTTGTTTGTTGCCAGAGGAGCTGCATCAGAGCTGAAATTAAAGGGCACAAAATAAATAAAATATGAACTCTGCAATATTTGACTTAATATGAGGACATTCACCCAACCCTCTTGCGCTTTTGTCCATGGGGAGATGATGGCAGGGAAAATAAGGGAGCAGAGGGAGAGATGTTTACTGTAAGCAGGAGGAAAGACGGGTAACAGAGTGTATGGAAGAAATTATAATTATAATTATAGACAGAGAGTAAAAATAAAAAAAAAACAAGAGAGGAGAAATGAGGGATTGAAGGAGCTGAGGGGAGAGACATAAATAGAGGAAACAGCAGTGGGGCGAGAGAGAGAGAGAGAGAGATGAGAAAAGCTGAGAGGACAGTTTTATTAGACGATAGAGGAGATGAGGTCAGAGCATCTGCCCCACTGCCTGAGCAGCACCAGAAATCAAAGGCATATAAATCCTCTTGATAAGGACGTCCTGTACTGTACCATGTACACACCGTCACACTGTCAGATGTGCTACACACACAAACACACATAGAGCTAATGCAAACGCAGCCTTTCCACTAATCTCTTGCATCAAGCCTGTGCTGTTCTTGATGAAGACTAAATCAGAAATGGAAACTTTTGCTGACTGATGCTTGTCCTGACATGTTATCTCTCTTGTCATGCATTTTCTCTGCAATCTCACAGGAACTTTAGAAACATTTGAAACTGATAAACACAGTGTATCTAGTATTTTATACACCAATAACATATCACATTGAACTTAAAATGGTTTAAACGGCACTGCTTTATTTTACAGCACACATACACACTTGCATGTAACAGGATAAGGGAGCTCATGCATATTTACACTTCATGCACAACTTTATTCTGTTAGGGTTGTAATGACCATTGATTGAGATGGGCTTATTCATTCAGATAGCCCCCTTCTATCAACCCCACCTTTGTACTGTCACACAATAATGTTAGAGCTACATGGAAAAAGTGAATTTTGTAACTCTTTGTCTGACTGGGGGAGGTGAACAGGAAGTGAAATGTACCCATACACTAAGTTCATAACCTGTGGCCAACAACTTGAGCCCAATTTTTCCCCCGTATAAATTTTGGCTGAAGTTTCTTTTTGCAGTGCACCCATGTACACACAGTCCACTCTCACTGGATTACTTTAACACTGAAGAAAACATAAAAACATGTTGATTTTCAGACAAGTTCTGAAGTGACATTATATTTGCCAGAGTTTGCTCTGAGTTTATGATATCTGTGGCAAGTGTAATCCACGCTGAAAAAGAACGTATGTGTTTCATGTTTGTGTGTTTGTGAGCTCTGACTCAGTGAAGGAGAAGGAATTTTGACGCAAATTGCGATAAAGGGGAGTAAAGGAGTGTGTTCGTCACAGGCCTGTTGAAACTGACCATGTTGATGAGTGGGTTAAACATGCTGAAAACACTGCAATAATTAACCTCCCATTGCTGATGGAACACCAGTGTGCACCCGCCCCTGTCACCTCATGCAGTTAGCGTGACTCCATGGTTTTCCCCTTACCAACCTTCAACTGTTTTATAGCAACAAATGATACAACTTTTTTTTTTTATCACACTATTCCCCTATACATACATACACAGGATTATCAAATGTTATATAAATCCTTGTTAAATCCAAAAGCTTAATTGCGATTTTTATTTTATTTTCTTCTTCGCTTTTGTTTAAGTAGTAAGGAGCTATTGTATCTATATATAGAAAATAACCCCTGCGTAAGAGCTGTAATCTAATGTCATACTAGCAGCGAGGCAGATATTATGTTTGTACATTACATACGCATATGGTCTGTTCTGATCATGAATCAGGTGATGGTGTTAATCATTCAGTGTAGTCATTATTAGTTTAAACACCAACTTTAACCTGAACGGACTGGCCCTCTATGGTCCTAATTGTGTTTACTGTCCAAAACTCATTCATGCAGAGGAGAGAGAGAGAGAGAGGAGGATGGAAGCAAAGCAGGAAGTGAAGCAGAGAAGACGCTGGGTGAGGAAATCCAAGGAGATGAGAGAAGCCAAGCGTGTCCTAGAAGAACAGTGATTTTTATCTACTCTCCCCTGCAGCCTGTGAGATGCGGCTGACTATTGATTAGATCTCAGCTGACAGGAGTGGCACGAAGTAGAAAGTCAAAAAACTGCATCTGAGTTCTTCAGAAATTAGTCGAGATGCAGGAAAGCTCTTACCTCATCTGTCAGAGGGGAGCTCATCCTGTAAATGTTTTGTAAGAGTCAGCTAGAACAAAAGGCGTGATCATACCTCACCTTTGTCCTCCTCCCAGTCAGAAACACCCAGTCAGATGGTCACTGGGTCACTGGTGTTTTAAACATGTGTTTGACTTCCGCTGGCTATCCTGTTTCGCTCTCGACCGAGAGGAAACAGAAGGAGACGACCTGTGACAAATCCACCTTTCTCTTGTTCTCTCTCAGCAGTGACAAGGCCCTGCAGGCTTCATGCTCTGGCCTACGAATGCTAATGCATCGTGTCTGGGCTGGTGATTGAGACCAGGAAAGGGGGCGATGGTGATTGGCCAATTTCCCCTCAAAGATTGTTTCAAGTCAGACTGTGAGTCGATCACAAGTACAAAATGCATTTCAGCTGTGTCATCACAGAACAGTGTCACTGTAGAAGTGGAGCTGCCCACACCTTAGGATGAAAATATTTCTCACTTTTATGGTCTATGATAGGTTCCTCTGCTCGACTTTGCGCCGCAGGCTTTGGCTCTCGGTCCAGTCTAATCTGAGGAGTGCCTTTTCTCGGAGAAGCAGCAGATCTCAGGCAGTTCACTTCCCGGAGGAGCTAATGGTTAATGACTTGGGTGTCAAAGTTTGCACCATTTCACCAGTGACCTTTAACTGGCATTCCACTGACGCTTTTGAGGCAATGACATGAACTCTGGACCAGACTGCAGATGTCTCCCACGCAGCTGTTTAACTCTGATCTGTCCACACTAGGTGAAAAATCTTCACTTTCTGCTGATTTAATTGAATTTGTGAGTTGATGATTTCCCACTGACATTTAGGACATCACAAACATTTAAAGATAATGAAAACCAATGCAACGCCGCAGTCTAAAAAAAACACCTTCTCTGAAGGAGACTCAGCAGAAAATTGATTTATCACAGGTCAGCTGTAATGGATGCTATAAATGTAGGTGTATCTAATGGACTGATGAACACTTTGGCCCTGGTGGGTGACCTGGCACCTCTCTTCACTAGCCAAAAAGGTAACAGCCTCGCAAAAAGCTTCAGTTGTATTTGCTCTGAATTGCATTACTGTCAAAATAGTTTTTAGCCAGCGCTGGGAATAAAAAGGAATTAAGAGGAACAACCCACAAGGTCCAATTATATTTGATACAAAGAGTTGCACAGGGAGCCAAAAAAAAAAAATCCCTTTCCAAGTTGCTGGCTTGTCACGCATACTGTACCAATACTAGGGAGGAATGCCTCTTACACCAAACTTCTGTTTGTGCTCTTTTGAGTAGTTCAGCTAATTGACTCAAAACTTTCTCTCCTTGTTAAAAACCTCAGCACATATTCACTTTCTCTCCATGTAAATGCCAAAAGTCAGAACCCCTGGAGTCTCTCAGATTCTGTGCTTGGTAATGAAACTGGTGGGCTGCCAGCTTAGCATTGGTGCAAAGCCAGTTTGTATCCGTTTCTCTATTAAAATCGTGTCTCATGTCCTTCACAACCGTCATATTTTCCTGCCATCAGCCGTTGCCCTCTTTATTGTCACGACTCTCCCCTGATTCAAACATGTTTAAGCAGCATTTAAATGAGGCATCTCTCCCATGGTCTGGAAGGCAGTTCAAAGCTACCACTGTTTAGCATACACTTAGCAATGGAAAACTGCTAATCCTCAGCTATGCTTTTGTTCCAAAGCCAACTACTCTGGCAGTGGAAGAATGTGGTTGGAGTAATAAACTTGGAATTGTTTTTCTTGCATGATCTCTCCTTTTTGCTCACAGTTGATGAACTGTATATATGTATATATATATCCCAAAATGTGCATGGAGCATTTGTTTCTATTGTCACTGCAGGATTAGACAGGCCCTTTTTTTCTGCCAAAGGGTAAAAATGAAGTAAATAATCACAAAGGTATAGCACTTCATTATCTTGGCAGTTTCGCAGATTATTTGTCATTTTACATGTGTGAAACGTTTGAAATGGCTTTGTAATGCCTCAGCCCTATAGCTTCAGCAGACTAGAGGACAGCTGGTGAGAAGTCTGACAGGTTTTCTCTGTTGTTACGAGCCATCTTGACTAATCTGTGTCAGGTGAGATAGAGTAAGTGAAGGCATTTGAGGTACGCAGAGATATGCATCTGCATGACTGCATGTCACATGGAGAAATTAAGAGAAAGTGAACTTGTGGAATTTTCAGAGTTTCAATGCAAGAAGGATTGAAGGAGGTGACATGATGAAGGAAACCGCTAAAGAAATCATCACTATATGCTTTTTCCCTATAATTAAAATATACATAGTTCTATTTCTGATATCAAATGGATATGATATAATACATATTCGGCGTGTATTGACATCATTTAAGATTTGCAAGGGACAAAAACGGGTGTTTAAAAATTGCTGTATCAGTTTCTGCACCTCGTGAGGATTAAACTCTCCATTACTGGGAGATCCACCGGCGTCAATACTTCTTTTCCTCATGCTCACCCTCTCCTCGTGCCCTCCCCCCTTCTTTCCGCTGACCTTGGCCCACTAGAAAAAGGGAGCACCCTCCCTTCCGAGTCTCATTCTGAGGGAATTTGGGAATTATTGTTGTTCTAATCTACCCTGAGAACCCGGCTAATCCCCTCTTCCATCTTGATGTTCCAGAGCTAAAGCCAAAACTGCGCCACAGAGGCTCAGCAGCACCCTGACTATGCAGTGTAACTTTTTTTTTTTTTCTATCCCATTCACTTACTCAGCTCTGTTGAAACTGCTTTGTGCACTGAGGTTTTTTAGGCTTATGGCACACCCTCGACAGTTGAGCTTAAAGTTGACCTGATCTGCTTCCACTGTGGACAATATGCTTACTCACGGCATTACTGGTGCACAACACCAAGTTACTGTGGTTGTGCTTTGTTACTGACTTTGATACAACGTTCTGTTGTATTGTGTAAGGCTTGGACTTATAGGTCTTAATGTTATTCCTTTTTCAGTGGACGCTGGGCTAAAGATGCAGATTTGTGGCATTAAATCCAGGAAAGTCTATTAACGAAACCTAATGTAGCAACAAACAAGGGAAAGAACCTAACATTCAAAGTAAAAAATGTCAAATCAGCCTTATATCTTGCTGTGAAATCACTGTTAATGCTAATAACTGATTTGTGTCAAGTTTGGATTTGGTTGGTCACCTGAGCTTTTACTCCACCATTTTGTTTCAAGCTGAAATCATTTAGCATTACGAACAGGTTGTTATTAGCAAAGTGATCCATTGATCAGAAGGTTACAATTATTCTCTGTCCAGTAGTTTGGTTGATAATTAAAAACCTGAAATGATCACTTTACTGTTGCCCTCAGCTAAAGTTCACATTTAGCATGATGAAGTCTGGTTCGTCCATTAGGTCAGTGATATAAAGAGATCCATTTTTGTTACGCAAGGCATAACGAAAAAATCTATCATATTAGGTAAATCATCTTAACCCCCAGCATCTTAAGTAGGATGAACCTTGTGGGTGAAATATTTTTGTGATGTTTTTAAAGTCTGTGATAAGATGTTTTCACCTTTGGCCACTTTAGTCAAACTGTGCTCATGCTGTGTGAAATGTTTGGGTAGTTATGACTATCTCAGTGTGAACGGAGGTGAGGTTTAGTGTCAAAACAAAGGAGAACGAAACAAATCTCATAATAGCCCCTGCAGAGAGTAAATAGGCTCTGTGCCACATGGATGTATTTCTGTTTACAGTGATGAGAGAAAATGAGGAAGAGGGTAAAATAAATATATTAGGAGATGCAGAAAAACAGGGAGGGGATAGCTTCTTTCTTTGTCTTTTTTTTTCATTTCCCAAGAAACCTTGCATGACTGAGTCACCTTGTACGACCATGAATATTGATGTTTAATAGAAAGTCAGGGTTCAGAGACCTTGTTTCATTTCTCCTCAGGATTTAAAGATGAAAAAAGCCTGAGTATGACCCAAGAGGGTGAAAGTGGCTGCAAACCTGAAAGCAGCTTAGGTCAATATCCCCTTCTTGAAATCCCAAATTTACCACTTGGTCCGGTTTCCCTGTTCAACAATAATATTACAGTTCTATTCGTCTTGTTTCTTGGACAGGCACCCGTTTTTCTTTCTTTTTCTCTGTTGTTGACTCTGAATAGTATTTCTGATGCTTAATCTCCCGTAGGGGATACTGTACTCGGGGTGTTTGTATTGCTGTATCATAGCTCTTTGATTCTCTGCCCTTTGGTTTCTGACTTTACTCCCCTGCTCATTCATTTTAGGACCCACGTTTGTGATCTAGGAACAAAAGCGAAGAAAAGAAAGGGAGAAGAAAGAGCAATGACCTTGGTGTTAATAAGCAAATCTTATCTCTGACAGAGAATGGGATTGCTTATGTAAGACTATCTTGCACTCTTATTCTCTCTGTTTATCTTTTTGGTCTTTCAAACATATTTTTTCTTTGTCTCCACATCGCTGTT
>OMNW01014418.1:10737-28502 GCA_900303245.1 Selene dorsalis
CTCATCTATTTCCAGCTCCTCCTCTTCTTCAGGACCTTGGTGACCACACCCACCCATCCCCACCTAAAACTGCAGTGTTCCAGTTTAATCACCACTGGATGAGGGTGGAGGTGGGTGGGAGGCTAAAACCACATATTACATCATGTATTTACTTATCCAGGGTAGCTCGTGAGCGACATGGAGAGTGGAGCTAGGGGTGAAAGGTGAAGGATTCACGAGTAAATGACTCATGACCAAAACTAAAGGGTTGGATTCTGGGGACAAGGTTGCTTAAACACCAAAAGGTACAACACACCTCCACAAAAGACACTGCACATTAGTGTCTGTGGTTGGAGCATAAAAGTCCTAAAGCTTTTCACCTGGGGTTCATGTGATTGCAACAGACAAATTTCCAAACTAATCCTCAGAGACTTCCCAGATGTACACGTCTTGAATATAACACCATAATGTTTCCCAGAATACAGAGTAAGCACTTTGAGATTATTTGCTATTAATGAAAACAATTAGGGGCTCAGGCTTTTGGTAGCCTGCCAACTACTGTTTCAACATTTTTTCCTTCCTTGCAAGTGGAATTTGAACTCTCTAAATTGCTTCCCTTTAGTAACAATGCAGTAAACACCCTCCAATCCCCTCTCAACCATCTGCCCATGGTCAACATCACCTCAGTAACTGCTAGTGACATGTGCCGCGGATCGGCCTTGTAGTGCTTCCAACCACCCCACCTCAGCAAGTTGGTGCAGCTCAGAGAGACCAAACAGACTCAGCGAAGTCAATGGGCAGACTGTTACATTTACCATGAGTGTGGGGTTTCTTTATTTTAATGGGGCGATCCACTATCCTGAGAAAATAGGTGAGTGAGAGGAGGTGAAACAGAGAACAAAAAAGAAAGAAACAGGAGGTAAGGAAGAAAATTTAAAAGAAATTTAAAAGGATATTTGTAAGTAAGGAAGGGTGCATGGATTTCCACTCATTCATCTCCCATGTCCCAGCAAACCTTGCCTGTCTGTTGGAGCAGCAATGGCCCGTGCGGAGACATCAAGCACATTCCAAGAGTCGGCCCAATTACGGGCAGATGAGGGGCAGTTCTCTTTGTTTAAGAACAAAGCCAGAAGTGACACAACTGGTCTTTAAAGGGAGCTCTCACAGCCGTGGCTGAGGGAGAGGGGGGCCCAGTGGGTGGGGGAGGTGACCAGCTGGTTATAAATATCTATTTGGTCAGTTACTGGAAGGAAAATTTGCAGTTTGTTTGTCATCCACTCATCCAGGTGGTGGGCCTGGTGGTTGCAAAACATCAGGGCAGAGAGAGAGAGAGAGAGAGACAGAGACAGAGACAGAGAGAGAGAGAGAGAAAGGCCAACCTGTTTGAGTTTA
This sequence comes from Selene dorsalis, assembly GCA_900303245.1. Taxonomy (NCBI): domain Eukaryota; kingdom Metazoa; phylum Chordata; class Actinopteri; order Carangiformes; family Carangidae; genus Selene; species Selene dorsalis. The sequence continues at coordinate 12,109 of OMNW01014418.1, forward strand.
ACTGCCAGAAATGAGGAATTTGACTAATTCGTATATGAAAGCCACATGTCATCCTCTAGTGTAAACCTGCAATGAGAAAATGCTCTTGGCAAGATCTCATTGCATGTTTAACCCAGTCATTATTCTGGTCATACACATTAGATATTGCCGCAATGTGAATTAGTCTTGCACTCATAATTACACAATGTTAAAGAATGTTTTAATGACTATCAGCTGGAAAATAAAAATATTGGAACATTCATGTTGTGCTGTATGGGATGGCTGAATAATCATATTCCATAAAGACACTTAAAACTAATCAAGAATAATTGCAAAAGAATTAAGTTTAACATCTCGATATTTCCTGGACCTCGGCCTGTATTTTTGTTCTACTTTATAATCCTGTGTGGGCTATGGACTGTGAATAATTGTCAGAATAACTCAAATTATCCTGGTTTCTGTTTATCTTCTGAGTATCAAACACTCACCCACAATGGACCCGAAAAGTCCCAGGAAAAGGTGCCATTGTAGCGAACAGCAGCAGTGCACATCATTCAACCATCTTAAACCATTTGTGAGTAATCCACCTCTCCAAACATTGTGTTATTGCCCTAAAAAAAAAAAAAAAGGAAAAAAAAAGCTTTGTCTCTGTGAAAGACCAGATTTTGTACAGGTACCTTTCAAGCTTACAGGGGGGTGTGATTTGATACTAAAAAAGTTAGATCCTCAGTCAAGTAACACTATAATAACACACATTGTGCAAATGGCTGTTGATGGCCAGAAGCATGCAGTACTGGACTGCAGAGGGGCGGGACGAGTTTAAAGTTTAATTCCCACTCTGCAGTAAATTAGAACACAGCAGGGTAATGTCTGTTTATTCCAAATACAGCTGCCTGGGCCTCTCTCCTATCCCCCTCTCTCTCTCTCTCCCCACAGACCACACCACGGCCCCCAGGATCACCTGGACCAGCAGTATGCACGCAAATAGCACTACACAAAACACACGTTATGCAAACACATGCACTTGCATAAACAAACAGATGGGCACATGCATAGATGCACGCATATGCACACAGATACGGACACAAACTCACACTGTACTCATGATGAACTCACACACAAAGATGTAAACACACTGGTTAGCACTAGAACAGATACATTACAAATAGATTTTGGAGTTCAATGACACCAGTGACTTGAGGATTGAACTTAAACAGAGAGGCGAATACTTTGTGGCTTCTTGCTTCAATTAGATTTTCAGCATATCAAGAATATCTAATTCTGCTATTTAATTAGTCACAGTATATTATGTGTATTCTTAGGAAAAAGATGTCCTTGTTTTGAGATTGAGTGATGAAGGTCATTGTTTTGCAATATATTTAAAATGTTTAGGCTGCAGCAAAGTTTGCAGTGGTGGTGTATTGGACTGTTCCTGTTATTATGTCCACCATTGTGATTAAAAACGTGACAGTAGCATGAAACATCCTGAACTAACAGACAAGTTGGGACATTGGTGTTGGCTTTACAATAAACAGATATCTGCTGCGCTCTAGTGGCAGTTGGAGGCACTGCACGTTGCAGGTAATGAAATCGAGGCTCGTGATCATAGATAGGTATTTGTCGCCATCTAGTGGACCTGGTGAAGAATGCAATTTTACGATGGGGACACCGTCGTCATGTTCACGTAATTTCTACGTGCGCGTTCACGGTGGAATCCTGTGATCTGTGCGTCAGCTGTCAAGCCACACACACACACACGGATACTACAGCGTTGTTTCCATGCAGGGTTTGTTTGGACAACGAATGAATACGAAATTCCACCGAGACCGGAACACTCAAAGTATGGTGACTACAGTGTTACTTCAACCAAGCCGGATAAAAGCGACACGGTGAAAGAGGGAAGTGGATGTTTGACACTGGTTTATGTTAACTAGAGTAGGAGAAAGAAGGTTGGAGAGGTTTTCCGGTTTTAACGTTGCGGACTTTGCTAGAAGTCCTACTAGCTAGTTCACCGACCCGCTCCGTTAGCTTAGCCGGCTAGCAAGCTAACAAGCTGATGTAGCGGCGGTACAGTCAAAGAATATGCGGCCAGAGCTCGACCGGAGGTTTTTGAATTTGTTGATATTTTCATTTTGACACGGTCTGCTGTGAAATGTTGTGATAGCTTTAGCAAAGTAGTGCGGGCTTTGGCAAGGTGAAGTGGCAGGCGAGTGAGGTCGGGTCGCTCGGATAGTTATGAGCAGTTTCAACATAACCAAAACCTCCACGTTGAGCTCTTCTTTGAGCACCGATAAGAAAGCTTCACCGGTCAGCGTCAACTCCACCAACAACAACAAGGAGTGGGACCTGGGCAGCGATGTGTTTTCCTACTGTCACGAGATGAGTCCCATGGACGGCGCGATGCAGGCAGGGATGTCCTCGGTCCAGTCGGGACTGGACGGACACCTGCCGCTTCTACACGCCAGGCATCACAGCGCCCAGTCGGGGTTACTGTTGAACCTCAGCCCCCCCGAAGCGTACCTGGACGGCAGCTCTCTGGAGTACAGCGACAACGACGGGAACAACGCTGGTCCGTTGTTCGAGAGGAGAAAGAGGTCGCGGTCCAACAGCTCCAGGCACCGCTTCAACGAGGTGGTCACGGAGCTCGGACCCGAGGAGGTGCGGTGGTTTTACAAAGAGGACAAGAAAACTTGGAAACCCTTTGTCGGACATGACTCGCTTAACATCGAGCTTATGTATCGGAAATACTGCGAACTGAATCCCGGAGCAGCGGGATCCCGGGTCAGCAGCGGAGAGGAAGAGTGCAGCAATAACCGTGTGGAGAGCAGAGGACTGAACGGTGCAGTGCCGGTGGAGACCAGGACCAGCAGTGTGCACGGAGGCCGGGGTTCCTTGGACACGTCCACAGTGTCTTCGGAAGAAAGGGACCCTGACAGCATTGAAATCAATGTCGAGCCTGTGTGTGTCCGAGGAGGACTATATGAAGTGGACATTAAAGAGAGGGAATGCTATCCTGTCTACTGGAAGCGTGAGTATCATAATATGAAATATGCCTGATCAAAGTCTCTTTAAACCACGTTTCCCACTGCATCAGTCATAAGTTATGTAGCTCAGGGTAGCAGGTGCCAGCAGCATCACAAACTCAGTGCATGTCCATAGGCATAAATCCCCCCTTTTGCGCATATACATCATTAATATAACATATATTCTGCAGTATAATGGCTGACAGCATACAGGTTAATGACCCACAGCCACTCAGAGGTCTGGTGCTTGCTCAGAGACTCATCATTCATCCCTGCCGCCCCTAAAAGATCTCCCATAAAATATGCAAACTAGCAGATGATAATTCAGTCATCTTATCTGATTGCATAGTTTTTGAGTAGTTTTACTGGCCAAGTAATTACTTAGCCTGATCTTTTGGGAACATCTAAACAACCCAGGAAGTCAGTCTATTGGGCTCAGCTGATCTGTACTAACTAATTCATGGATATTTCCAGGAAAAGGCAGGGAACAAATGAAGGCAGTCACTATAGAGCCTCGGAAAACCTGACCTTGATGAAAGGGTTCATGGGTAGCTGGTTCTTTTGAAGGTTAATGCCAAGTGACATTTAAAGAAGCAGTTATTTTCCTGAATGTTCATGCTGTGGATGTAAGTGTGCTGTGCTGTTTTAGTTTGGTGTGTAACACTGCTAAAACAGTGTCAGTTTGGCACTTAAAACCCACAATGCACTGTATTTATTAGATGAAAACAAACACATGGGGATCTAATTTATAAAATATATAAATTAATCACAAAGACAACAAGGTCATGTTGATGTGTCTAAAAAGTATAATGTTCAGGTATTCTTGTCCAATACAATTTCTTCATGTTCTAATGTAGCAGAAGGTGAAACGGTCACTTTTAATTTCTTGAAAACTTGAAACATCCCATGTTGTGTGGGCCTTATCTCCTCCGACCAGATATGAACCACCTTAACAAATGAGTGACCAGAGTCTTCTCTGAACTTCGATCATAGTGTTTTTCTTGTGTGCCTATCTTATCCTTAGTGTTGTGCTAGGCCTCTACATCTGTAAATGAGAGTATCCCCCAGTATTTTGTTCAGTTCTGCTTTTACACTCGTATTCGCCACTGGAGAATCGGTTAATAATGTCACTTAAGACTGTAATCAAAGCTGGCCTCGCTTCATAAGCCGCTGAGACTTGGCCCTACTGGAATTACCAGACTTGGTGAATTAAATGGAGATCAGTTTATGCCATTCAAAACACACACTGAAAAAGAGGCCTGTTCCTAGACAGGGACTGTGGAATATTTCTGTTTAACATATAGAGTAAAACAAAATAAGAGTTGATTATTTCATTCAGATTATTTTATTAAACTCCAACCAAAAGGTCCAACAAGGTCCCAGATATCTGTTCTATCTAAAGCTAAATTTGTGTTTTTACTTTTTGTTGCAGAGCAAGATCACATTTCAGTAATGAGAGGCCAGTGGTTTATCGACGGTACCTGGCTCCCGTTAGAGGAAGAGGAGAGTGACCTCATCGAACAGGAGCACCTGAACCATTTCCGTGGGCAACAGATGCAGGACACTTTTGAGACGGATTTGGTCGTCAGGACCGTGGATAGCAAAGATGGTGAGAGAAGGGGAAGGGCATGGGTAGAAGAATAAGGATAATATGTTAAAATGTAAGTGCAGAAGAATGTCATTGATTTAGAAAGCCACAAACTGTAACATAATATAAATAACTCAGGACAGAAGCATGAATAAATAAGAGTGTGACAAACACATTGTACTGCAAACCAATACTCTTCTTTACTGGTTGATTCACCTATGGTGTAGTATTTTTAATCTGGGCAGGCTGTATAAAATAACACGTACATTGTGCTGTGTTAGGGCAGTGAGGAGGTGAAATGCTAGACGTGATTAGTTATAAACAACATTGTAAAGTGAAGTCATCATCTTGACAACAAAGCCAAAAGAATAGGATTGTGAGTCATAAATGGCAAATCATGTGACAGCCCTGCCTGCTGTGGTACCGAATGGAGCAGGTGCCTCCATTCATGTGTGCGTGTGTAGATCTCATCACGTCATCCAATGTAAAGCAGGTGCAGCTCGTGCTGGCAGTCTCCAGTTCTGGCACGTCCCGTCCCTTCTTTCTCAGGCAAAATGTAGCAGGCTTTAGCTGTGAAACGCAACAAGAAAGAGGTCCTTTGATTCAGCAGTCCTCTCAAGGCAGCCAGATCTACAGGACCTTCCACAGTGATGAATGTGTGGGTGTGTGAATGTGGCAGATAAGTAGACAGAAGCAGAGAAAAAGATGCAGCAACTGTTAAAGAGGGTGGGAAAATGGAGTATGCATTATAACTGAGCGAAAACAGAAACATGGATGAGAATAACACAAAAGTATGAAACATAAACACTGATGAGTATACGGCAGGATACATTATGTATTGAGACATCATTACCCTTAGTTCCTGTAAGGTTGTTCTGCATGAAACAAAGCCTGAGTCAGGCCTTTACTGTGTTATTGATTTATGTTGCAGATCTATTTAGCTTGTACTTTTTTTGCTTGCCTTGTGTCTTTAGTACAATGCACCAGTGCAGACGTGTCAGACACTCTCACTGCCCTCTCAGAAAAAAAACAAGCCCTGTAGATAAGACCATCAACACAGCAGAGCAAAGTTACGTCCAGTTCCCTCAAACTGAATCATAGATATGTTGAGAAAGAGCCTGCAAGGTCATCACTGCTCAACTGCTTAACAGTAGTGTACATGTACACATGGACCCAAGAAGATGTGTATATGCACACAGGTATGTAAACAGTCGCAGAGGACACAGAGATCATAGGCAGACTATCGGCAAGGTGTGTGTAATATTGTAAAAGCACACACACACAGCTTTGTGACACTTTGCGCCCCCTCCAATGCACAACACATAAATCATATGACCTTAACTGGTCTAGCAAGGGTATATTTCTGTTACTACATTATACCCTTAAAAAATAAAAGGTTCATACCTTACATGATATTTGCTATCAAAACTCTAATGCTGTCTTTGAAACAACTTCACCATCTGATTTAGCACATAGAAGTAAAAACATTCAGCATGTTTTTTTAAAACTGTCACGTCACCTTTGTTTTTCACTGCTATATTTAGCGGAGTGCTAAAACAATGTGACTGTGAATTCACCTTGTTTAGGTTGGTGGTACAGACAGCCTTTACAGTAGAGTGTTTTATTTTTGAATGACTACATTTGAAGCACTTGCAGCCACACGAAGACTACCCTGAACTGCATTATAGCAGATAAATGGATCATAAATTGAGCCAGCCAGGCTCTGACATTACTGCAGTGCATACATTTCCTGTGCTATCTCTCCCTATCACATCTCTCTCTTTCTACCCTTCTCCTCGTGCCTCACTAGCTAGCTGAGACTAAAGGTTAGTGAAGCTGAAGGCATACAGTATCATCATCAGCATACCAGCATGCTATGCGGGCATAACATGAGTATGTCGGCAGGACCACTGCTCTGTACAGAAAGAGCACAAATGTCCTGTTCTCCCCGTGGTACATGTACTTTTCAGTGTACTCTTCTTCTCTGTTGCCATAGGAAAGTTAACAGCGGTTACAGATGCTGAGTTTATGGGATCAGAGAAAAAGCCGCTGGTCTTATTGCAGTTATTGAAGCCAAAAACAGCCACAGGGACATTACAGTTAATGGGTTTTATTAATTGCCTTTTAATGTTTTGATTTCCATTTGCCCAGCTATGATCAGTGGAATGTTTTCCTCAGTGTAAAAGGCACCAGTCTTACTTTCCTAGTCCGACTGAGAGAGCTGAGTATGAAATAGGAAAAATTCAAGGAGAAGATCCAATTCAGTCACTTAAAGCCTTTCATATTTGTGCTCGTGTGGGTACTGAGGAGTAAGTATGTTGGAAACTATAGGGTGTGCCCCAGTCTATTTGGTTTCTCAGACGTCAAGGAAAAATAAAGCCAGCATGTAGTGGGCTGATCACAGTGTCATCTGTCAGCATAATACATTTGGTATTTCAGAGCTAGGCAAGGCTCACGAGTTCGCTCGTGTACACTACGTATGCAGCTACATATTTATCTAACCAGTCCAGCACATGGGACTGGGAACGCACTGCGTGACAAATGACAGATGACTCATGCTTTAAAGATCCAGAGATAGGTTATTTATCCACATTTGGCACAAATCTGTCAGATTTTGTAATTTTGGACTCAAAAAAAAAAAAAAGTGAAACTGCAAATCATTAGTAAGAGAAGGAAAAGTCTTTGGGATTGTCAGAGTCTTAAACAATAGATAGCTTTGTTTGATCTGATCTGGAAATGATTGTTGGTGATCCATTTTTGCATCCGGGTGAAATCATGTGTGTCCTGTCACACCACCATCTACCACACAAATACTTATACTTATAGTTATCTGTTCCTAATGATGAGGATTCTGTGCATAGTGACTTTTTCCCGTCAACAGGGAACTTCTGTTTATGGATAGATCCATCAGTGCAGCCCAATGCCCAAATGGATTTTACTGATAGCTTTTACAGCAAGTAAACATCCTGTGTACTCAGCAGGTCTCTGCACCTCCTCCTCCTGAGCTTTCACCTCTGCTGAGGGACACACTGCTGACATTTGCAAGTCCAATTCTCAGAATGAATGATGAAGTCTGATCTGAGACCTGTGGACTCTGCTGATTTGATTAACAAATGCTGCGGAGACCTTTTTAAATATCGGATCAAGTCAGCTATTTGACTAAATCATTGATTCAGTGTATATGTGTAAGTCGCTTTGATTGAGCTTCAGCTCGGTAAAGTTAAAATTAACTTAGCATTTGAGTTTTCTGTGTGTTTCGCTCCAAGTTGGTTGGGCTGTTGCTTTTTACCAAGAAATATAAAACCAGATTTGGTTGTTACCAAATCGAATCATGGATCCATGAAAATCCAGTTTTAACCACTTGAAGGAGTTTAACAACTCAAAGAAAATGTTAAGTTGTAACAGGTAACAGACAAACGATAAATTCCATTGTTATATAAATAGTTTGTGTATGTGGAAAACCATCTTTAACCATCTCTTTCACCTCAATCTTAGACCAATGCTAACATTTCTGACATGTTACAACAACATCACAACACAAATACAGGAAATGGTCCAACGCTTGCATTTTTTATACTCATGGGAAATAACAAAATAACAAAATCCTGCCAGACGCATCCTAACTTGACATGCAAATCTCTCTGTGTGTGATTGTGGTCAGTGTGTTTCTTCCTCTGAGCAGAATTTAGAGTCAGTTACCTATGACACATGTAATGCAAAATGTAAAAGTATTCATCAACCCAAATGGACACAAATGCTGCTAGATACTGTCCAGATGACTAGATACTGTGTGCTCTTGTTTGTCAAATCTCACTAAATGTCTTGAAATGCTGGATAACTTTGAGCCTTTTGATTAACATTTCATTTCCATTTGTTTATAATTTGTTATGTAGAAGGTCACTGTTGTCCTCAGAACCATATTTCTTCTGCTTGTTTAGGTGTTGAACAAACAAAATGTTCTCCAGTAAGGCTAAATTGTCCAGAAGCTTACCAGTGTATCACACACACACAATTTAAAAGAAGTTAAATAACTGATTGTTCATTTTATGACATGTTTAGTTTTTACAGTGAAGACAGTTAGGTGTAATTCACAGTCTACCTCAGTCATCTTGAGTGTGTGTCAAGCAGCGCTGCACCTTGGGCTGTAGGCTGACTCATGGCCAGCCTGCTACTCAGGCATTGTTGCAGCTTATTTTCATGTTATCTACCTGCAGCCACCAGGCCGGCCCTATCAGTTACCACTCCAGGGTCTATATCCAGGGCCTTGAAGTGTTAACCTGATAGCAGCGCTACTTGACAAACTGGCCTCTTCAAGAGGGATGACAGTGGTACCAAGTGTGACTGACGCCAGGGTAATGGTCATTACTCACTCTCTGTCGGTTGTTAGTTCTCTCCCACCTGCCCCCTTTCTACCTCCCTTTTCTGTTCAAATGGAGTGGATATCAGACGAGTGCTAGAACTACAGGTCACAAGCGCAAACGCTGCCAAGGTACTGTGAAATACCAAGTTTCTGTTCTTTTTTTTTTATTTTACCGCTGTCGTAGATTTGCTAGCTTGTGCCCTCTCTCCCTGTAGAACCTAGGTCTCTGTGGGGCTAGAGTTTCCTTTTGTTTGTGGTTCAGACCTTTGGGATCTAATACTTTGATCTAGACCTAGGCTCAGTTAGAAATAGATGTGTTAAAATGGATTTAGGCTGCTCTCCCAGTTCACCATTGCAGCCGTAACTGGGCCTAGTTGCTAGAACTTCTCCCTTCGTGCCGTGACTCTGGGTTTGGTACTGCTGCTGTAGCTGTTGCTGCTTTTTTAAGGAATCCTGCCAGTCTGTCTCTCATCTCCTTTCTGGGATAGTGAGCAGACAACACGGTTCAGTCAACTTACAAGGGCAAGACCCCTTCATCAACCAGTGGATCTGGAATGAATAAGCTGGTCCTCAAAAAAGCCACCCTTCTTTACCCCTGTTTATCTCTCCAACCCAGTCTCTCACTTTCTCCCTCACTGCTTTCTCCCTCCCTCTCTCTCTCTCTCATCCCTTCTGGCAGTATGACCGTCATTAATGAACCACCATCACTCGCTCCCTCACTAAGGGCAATGAACAAAGCGCTCTGTTGAGAGCCAAGCACAAGTGATGAACTGAACAGAGGAGCCATTGTGGACAGTTACTATAGCCCCCTAACACGTTGTGTAGAGTCGGTCTCTTAGAGCTCCATCACTGTCCTAGTTCTGGGTTCTTTGACCCTCGTCAAAAATGTTGAACAGAGAGGTCATGGGGTCTATGTCCCTATCTCATAGTAACTCCAAGCAGCCACTGACCTACAGCCTGGTATCCAAAACAGACCTCAACAGAGACTTCTGATTTTCCTGTAGAACACACTTCCTGTGTTGAAATTATTACAGTATTATACACAATTTACTAACATTATTGCAATAGTATGCTGTCTTGTAATTCCCTGCGTGAGGTAGGGACACCTTGTGAAAGGAATATAACTGATACAACCATGGCCAAGAAAAAATATTAACTGCTATATTTCCCTCCAAAATAATTGCCACAGCCTTATGTCGTAGGAACTCATGTTGGTGCTCAATCTGAGGAGACCTACATTTTCAGCTCTTTCACTGCATAGTTTCACTGTTTCTCCCCCAATTGCAACATCTTGCTCAGCCCCTTCCCACTCTTTGACTCATTCCTTGCCCGGCATCTCTTACTGTTTAACCCTCACTCTCTCACGCACACCACATCTCCCTCAGTAGTTCTCTGTGGCTGTTAGAGAGCTAGCTCAGTAAACTCTTTAACCTTTCTTGGTTGACTGCCAGCTCCTCTGTACACTTTGATCCTCTCCTGCCTCCCTTTCCTTTCACAATGCATTGCCCTTCATTGTAAAACAGGAAGTGTCCTCATACAAACACCTAACCATCACTCCACCTTACTGGCTTCATTTTTCCTTTTGAAATCTAATCAGACTAATATTTGATTTTGATAAAGCCAGCTAAGGAGAAGTTCTACCTGTTTTCTGAGACATCCTGTCTTACAGTGGACATGGCTACCAATAAAACCCAGCAGTCTGAAGTGGCTGTCCTTTCCCAGTAGCTGTAGGACTCATCTTACACAGCAGCTTAATTCTCTTCTGTGTCTTCACCTCACATGAGGTAGATGAGAACAGGAGGCCACTTTAAACTGTGTGGTGGTAGAAGTGAAGCATATGCCTCCTTTGCTGTTGAGTGGTTTCATTTGAGGAATTATAAAGATAAATGGAGACGTGTGAGAGAGGAAACTATGTACGCTACCAATCTCGCAACCATCTCTCACCTCAGGTCTCACAGGACATGAGCTACATTATGTTAACTGGGAAAAACAATGTTATTCCATTCGTTAGTCCAAATTTGATATGTGCCCCTTAGTGCAACACTTGTGTTCCTTGTCTTCTTCTTCCAGACCCCTCTTGTCCTTTTCCTTTTAGAAGCAGTCATTCATTGACACACTGGTTGCACTCGGAGTGAGCGGGTCTCAGTTAAGGTGCGATAATTGCTTGGCCTTGCATTACACAGAAGTCATGCTTGTCCAATGAAGAAATAAGCCTGTGAGGCTACAGAAGCCCAGCTGAACTCCACCATGTGACACACAAACACATGGGCTCTTTTGATATTCAGTATGTCTTGTTTTATTAATTTTCATGTGTTGAGGAATTTCTTGTAGATGTCCAAATGCTTAAGGATGAACAAGAAGAAGAAAAAAAAATATGCACAAGACTGACACATGACAAATGTTATTTCCTGGTCACTCTTCTGTTAATAGTACAGACAGTGTGTACAGAAATATGCAGTTAAGTCTCAGGCTGCTGTGCACCCCTTTTAAACAACATTGTCATATATTCATAATACTTCTACCACATTTGTACCATTTAAATTTTCATTGCTTGTGGGGAAATACCATTTCAAACTTGCAAAAGAGTCATGTGGGACATAATGTTTCTCCAAGTGCTGCACCCCTCTCTGAAGGGCTTTAATCCTCAGAGTGGTTCAGACCAGCCCCAAAGAGTTATGACTGTGCACTGGGGCTATGCCAGAGTCTTCCTCCAGTCTCATTCAGATGAACTTGACTGCACAGGACATCTAAAGGACGTGCTGCAGGGACATAAATAACGCTCTCAAGTCAACCAGTCTCATTTATCGCTCTTATCTTCAGTAATAAATGGTGCCACCCTTCTAGGCATACCTCTGCTCTTGCTTGCTCTAGTCTCTGCATTTGCACTTGGACAACCTGGAGAAAAGCTCAGCCTCGAGGGGAAACTGATTTACATGTCATCATGAGCCCATAACTATATACACACATATATTTAAATTGTATATCTCTGGTCAGCACAGAATGATGATGCACAAGCAGGACGGACGAGCAAGAGCTGAAATATGCGATCATGGTGTGTGGTAGTTTGATGTGGTTTTCTTTCCACCTGCAGATCAATGCTCCAGACTGCATTTGATTGAGCTGTTCAAATAGATTGATCCTAGACTTTTGCTTTATTTATGCTGCATTTAAAGTGATAACAATTTGGTGTAATTCTCGTGTCTTCAACCTCTTTCCTTCTGTACTTTCCCTAAAATTTGTGGTCACAACATTGTGTATCGGTGAACCTTTTTCCTTCACCTGCCTCCCTGATCTTCTCCTCCTCTTTGCCCAATTTCCCACACCATCTGCCAATGCTCTCCTCTGTTTTTCTACCCTCCTTCCATTCATTGGCTCACTCCTCTCTCACTGCCCCCTCCTCTCACAGCCATCCACAGTCTGAAGCTGAGTCGGACCCATGTGGATTGGCACAGCGTGGATGAAGTCTACCTCTACAGCGATGCCACCACTTCCAAAATTGCACGCACCGTCACTCAGAAACTGGGCTTCTCCAAAGGTTTGTAATCATCCAGTGTTATCATTTCACCAGGCAGTAATGTACATTTTTTTTGCCATGGTTCTGAGATATTTTTAAGCCATGCTATGAACGGGATTCAAAGTAGGCCAATGTTGGTCCAGACTGGAAACTTGGATTGATCACCATAAGATTATATGTACAGGCATTCAAGATTCCCAGACATTGTATCCTAATGACTTAAATCTCCCCTTAGTTTTTCCTCTTGCATCACCATGGGGTTGAATTAGCATTAAGCTTCCCACAGTGTAGCCTTACAGAACACTCACACTCCTAAATATAAACCTTTGCTAGGGCTCGGGTTTCAAATTGTATAAAACTTAACGTTTTATTCAAAATGCATAATTGCTTCTCTTTCATTAGGTCAACACCTCAACCAGTTTTTCCATCCATTTAATGCACAGATGACTGCATGATCCATATTACTGCATGTGCTGTGCACAGTAATTTGCAAGCTTTAACAGCCATTTGTTGTAGCAGTTATTTAAACATGACTGTGTACAGTCCAGTCTCTTAAATGGATTAGCCCAGAAAATCGCACAGCGTCCATCTGCTATTTTCAGATGCGAGGTTCGATCAAATGGCCCAAGAGTAGCTGAGAAGATGGCAACCACAGTTTAACCCAGTGTCTGATGTTTGATCTGTGTGGCTGAGTCTAATCTGGCCTAAGAGTCTCCCAGCTCCACAGTACATTTTCATCTCCTGCTCTCAGATTATCAGAGGAGGAGCTGACGCTGGTTATCTCAATCTCCCCTGACACAAATGCATAGTGAAGGGAAATCTCCTTAGTGCTGTCCAGACAACGGCAAATTCCATTGGCTGGAAGCACCTTGCTGCACAGCACATGACTGGACTAGACTATAGACTCTAAATAAGGACACATGCTCCGTCCTCTGGGCACATTACACAGGCCACAGTCACAGCAGGAGTCTGTGTCTCACCTACTGGCCCGTTTGGACTCCGAACAGCACATTACTCAAACACCACAACACGACTCATTTATTTATAGCCTTCTAGTGAACAGACAGGAAATGTGTTTATATAGCAATTCTGGACAGAAAAACAGTGTGTTGACTTGCTCTAGATAAAGGGTCTACCAAATAAGTTAATAATAATGCACTGAACATGAATAATCTGATTACAATACTGATCCAGTTCTGTACTCTCTCCTCCTCCAGCCTCCAGTAGTGGTACACGGCTCCATCGGGGTTATGTTGAGGAGGCCTCACCTGAGGACAGACCCCCTCAGACTACACATGTTGTCTTTGTGGTCCACGGGATTGGACAGAAGATGGACCAGGGACGCATTATTAAAAACACTGGAATGTGAGTCAGTATTAAATAAGATGACTTATTTCAGATTTCTTTGTGTTTTTCTTTCTGTCAGTGACACCACAATATTTTCATTTAAGTCCTTAAGAATCCGGCAAGACAGCTTCTATCTGTGCCCAATCTCATTTAATTCAAGTATAGGGTGAGAATAAATCTCTCTTTAAGTATGTGGTATTTGAATTGCTATTGTGAGCTCTTAGTTCCTTTTCTGAAAAACAATTCGCTACTTCCCTCTTTTTGCTTTGTTCCTCTCTTTTACAACACAGGCTATGAATTGCATTCAAGCCTTTTCTGCATGTTCAGTTCCCAGGCCTCGTGACTAAGCTTGTACAGCACGCTGTGTCTTTTACAAGCTGATGAGAAGGTTCAGATATCAACCTGTCAGACAGGTTCTTGTGAACTTCTTTGTCCAGAACCTTCATCAGTCATTACATGATACATACATGTCATGCATTTGTTAATTTATTACTTATATACTGCTCATTACATAATAAGAACGGTTTTAAATACCTCAAAAATGGGACTCTGCTTTTTATCGCTGCCTTTTTCAACTCTTGCCTCCTATAGTTACAGCAGTTGAAGTTATTTCAAGCATCTATCTTGATAACATTACACCTCCCAGACTTTGTATTTTGAGCTCCACCCTTCCTCTCTCCAGTTTTCTTGTTCTCTTTGTCTTCTCTTGGTGTTCTGATGATTTTTTCTTTGTATTGATAAAATGCCTCTGGCCATTGAAGCACCGCACACTGAAAACATTGCAACATGAAACAATGCTACAGAACACATCAAACTGTTGACACATGCTGACGCTTGCAAAATATAGAAAAGAATATCCAATCAGCGCAAACCTATGCTATCATGCAATGTCTGTGCTAAATCTTAAGCTAACGACTTGGACAAAGCAGTGTACAGGTGGTATGGTCTCACACTGCTAGCCAAACCTTTAATCTTTTTGTTTTCAAAGGGGTTCACATTTTAATGACAAACTCTGTCAGTGGTAGATATTCATTCAGAGTTCATAAACCTCAAGGAAGATTCAGTGACAGCTGCGGTGGCCTTGGTCCGTGGCCCTTACTGTAAGCAGTAGTACTGAATGTGCGGGCCAGTGCCATGTGTGTGTGTCTGTGTCACAAAGTCAGCGTCGGGCCACTGTTCACGGCTTAGGCCAGCTAAGAAGGTAAAGTAGACCAAGTCCAGCTGCAGAACACTTTAAGCCTCACTCACAGCTCCCTGTGGATTACCGCATACACATTTTCCTCTGCCAAGAGAAAAGAACAGCCTGGCATGGCTTTGTTTTTTCACTCTGAGCCTGAATTAATTGAGCTTCTCAAAGTTTCAGTGAAGGAGGAAATAAAAGAGATTTGGGCTATAATTACTGAATACAAACCAGGGAGTGTCTCTTTAAAATGTTTCTAGCTAAACCTAGAATGTCATTGCCCAATTACTGCCATCCTAAAAGTTAGGCTGTCCTTGTGGGTTCACTACAGAGAGCTTTGTAATGCACTCACTCAACCCTCTAAGCATTAAAGTTGTGCTGCACACACACCAGATAGTATTGTCAAAACCTTAGCATTAGGTTCATTCATTCAGAGACTGCTCATCTAAAAGCCTCTCTCAGCCTCCATTTACCCATATCACCCCCACACCTCACTCTGTCTCACTCTCTCCTTGTGTATTTAGTGTATGCTGAAAGCTAATGCCGCCCCATATAGGACTAGCAGCAGTGCAGCCATTGGGTCTGGGTTTGTGCAAAGCTGCTGCATCAGACAGCAGTAAAAGCGATGTCATTCTTCTCCTACTGACAGTAATTAAAGTCTGTGGAAGAGCAAGTGCAAACACAGACTCCGTAGTTGGTTGGTAGCAAGGGCGGATAAACATAGACTGTTAGTCATCCACTCACAACCTGTCATTATAATACACTGCTGCTCAAACAATGCAATGATGACGTTTGTCTTCAAATCACACGCTTCTACTGTTTTTCTAATATCCAAATGTTTTTCTATTTAAGTGAACACAAATCTAAACGCACTCTGAAGTAATAAAGAGTCTAATGTTGTTCTTATCTGCTTTATGATCTTTATTGTATTGTTGCTCTTCAGGCTGAGAGAGGGCGTAAGGAAGATGGAGGAGAAGCACTTCTCAGAGAACAATGAGGAGCATGTGGAGTTCCTGCCTGTGGAATGGCGCTCCAAACTCACTCTGGATGGAGGTTAGCATCTGTTTCTGAGAGCGCTACATGCATGTATCTTTTCTTGATGTTGATGTTTTTGTGTTGACTGTTTCAACCATGGTCACATTGCAGATGGACATCGGCTGAGATGTGTAATTAACCAATGTAGTTGGTTAATGAACTGCACTAGAAGTTCACCACTGCAATCTTTTATTTATTTTAAAGAGGAACTACACAAGATTTTCACCTTAATTAAACAGCTTCAGAGTATTTGTGATGGTTAAATAACTTGTCACAGGGAGAATGGAGGATCAGTGCCTCTGACCCAGTGTCCCAAATCTCGGCTTGTGAGAAACATGGACTGCTTTACGACACAAACATGCCCAGTA
>OMNW01014419.1:0-12060 GCA_900303245.1 Selene dorsalis
AACTGCATTTGTGCATGTTGTGTGTTGTGTGCGTTTGTGTGTGTGTTACCTCCAGGCTGCTCCAGGGGGCCCAGTCCTCTCACCATGGGGGCTCAGGACACGCTGCCAGTGGCCGCTGCTTTCACAGAGACGGTCAACGCCTTCTTTAAAGGAGCCGACCCCAACAAGTAGGTTAACAGACCTTTAAACAGGTTGACACACGCTTACATTCATTAATGCAGTTTGACTTCATTCAGTTAATACAGCAATACTTAAAGAATAAATCTTAATTCCTTAATCCCTAATTTGATTTATAAACATTTACACTGAAATAATATAATTTCCCTTCGGAAGCATTTGTGACAGTCACTTGACATGATCATGTTTTAAATGCCTACAGATTATCATTATATCATAGATTTTTTACAGATGACATAAAGGTGTTGGTTTAACTCTGATCTCTGAAGAAGCTGGAGGCTCTTCCGCTGTTGAACTGTACTGCATTATCAAAGGAGGTGTGTCTGTTGTTTAGTCTAACTTGGGAATAATAACAGAAACACCTGCTAATATAACACAATACAGTTCAATGTGACCACAGACAACCTCATTCAAACAGTTGAATCAACAGCTCTTTAACACTGAAACCTTGACTGTATGAGTTATTTAGCTCTGCTACATTAGGTTCAAGTGTACCTAATAGATAATCTGCCAATTTAGTGTACAACATATGGACTATATTAGTTGGGAGTGAATTTTCCAGCTCTCTGGAGACACTTTATGTCAGGCAGACACTGTGTTTATGCTGCCCTCATGTCAGATAATTATGGTTTAAATTATTGATTTCACACAGTGTCTGGTGATGTTAGTGCTTTGTAATGTTGTTTATGTTGTGTGAATAATGATCTATAAAACTGAACTGATAAAAGCTGTGTCCCAGGTGCAGCGCATATAAGAAATGACAGTATGAGAAACAAATTTTTCACCAGATACTCTGCATTGTTGCTGAGCCTTAAGCGATGCCTTTCTCTTCCTCCCTTTCCAGTTTTTCTTTTAACCGTGTTCTCCTCCTCCTCTTCCTCTCAGGTGTGTTGTGAAGATCATAGGTGAGATGGTTTTGTCGTTTCCGGCGGGAATCACGCGGCACTTTGCCAATAACCCGTCCCCCGCCGTGCTAACCTTCAGCATAACCAACTACAGCCGGCTGGAGCATGTGCTGCCTAACCCCCAGCTCCTCTGCTGGTAATGACACCGCAGTGAACTCACCACTTCACTCTCAGAGGGAGAATAATAGGAAATACAGTTTTTTATTTGAGGCAGTGTCTCAGAGAACAAGTGATTATATTTGGGATTATACTTTAACGCTGACTGCATCCCCCTAACGTACATAGTTCAGCTCTGAATGCCTAACGTCTAACTTGAAAGTTCCTGTAATTTTTTTTATGAGTGTCCTAATTTAACTAAACCTCATTAAATTCAAATCAAATGTTCTAACTTACCTTGCCTTATGATTGTATACATTTAATGTAACTTCATATATTTAAAATGACTTTGCACCAGGGTCGTGTTACATAAGTCATCATCCTGTTATGTTTGTTAAATGTAAATATTTATAATTACACAACCATTCAAATATTGTTGTTTCCAATTATTGGTATTTGTCGTATCTTTATCATAATGAAGTTGTTGTTTTCACACAAGTGTTTTCCATCATTTATCATATCTAATGTTAGCAGCGCAAACTTGATTAACCAAACAACAAACATTTCTTATGCAGAGAAAATTGAATTTCCCTCATGATTTTTTTTCCCTCACATAAATCAGCAGGAAAAAAATAATAAACATAATCAAAGTGAAGCAATAAAAAATAGTGCTTGTAATCTTGGAGCGATTTAGAATGAAAAAGCTCTGAATTCACATCTTTCTGTTAACGGGTATCTTCAAACATCTGATGAATGGCTTATTAAACATTCACAGTCCTATGTGAAAGAGTTAAGTGATGAGTTCAGATCAGTGAGATGATCTCAGACTGAATGTTGAGTCATTTTGGAGTCATCTCAGTTTTCAGACCGACTGCCTTGAACAGAGGTCAACATTTCTTTATCATCACTGCTGGAGTAAATTTTCAGACTGTTGTAAAATAGACACAAAAAGTTATTATTGCTCTTACTTAAGTGGATTTTTATTTTTATTTT
The DNA here is from genome assembly GCA_900303245.1 of Selene dorsalis. Lineage (NCBI taxonomy): Eukaryota > Metazoa > Chordata > Actinopteri > Carangiformes > Carangidae > Selene > Selene dorsalis. Next base: position 2,172 of record OMNW01014419.1, read on the forward strand.
TTTACGGGATGAAATTTTGAAGTTAGTCCAGTTGCTTAGTTGCTTTTCCTAAACACCACATGGCTGTCATGAGACAAGTGTAAAGCCTGACCTCTAGTGGCTCATTGTTCAAATTAAAATACCCGTCAAACAGTTTTTGACCCACAGATACTGCAAAGAATAAAGCACATCATTACCAAAGTCTCATAAGATGTCTGTATTTTGACTGTGCTTTTCTACATTGCTTCCCCACCAGTGACACCACCACACAAGCCAAGGCTGATGCCAAGGACTTCTGGGTGAACATGCCTAACCTGATATCCCACTTAAAGAAGGTGGCAGAGCAGAAGCCACAGGCGACATACTACAACGTGGACATGCTCAAGTATCAGGTAAACACGGCCCTCACAAGTCCTAACTGTATTCTGGTAAAATGATGTGATATGCACAGCAGCCACTGTTTCTCTGGAAAGCTGATTTTGCAAAACACCAATTGCAGCTATTACCTGCTTAAATGAGCTGTAGAAACCAACACAACATTATATTTGAATCATCCAAACATTTGCGTCTGTGTTTCCCTGTCTGTGAGCAGGTGTCGGCTCAGGGTCTTCAGTCCACCCCTCTGAATCTGGCAGTGAGCTGGAGGTGTGAGCCCACCAGCACTGACCTGAGGATAGACTACAAATACAACGGGGAGGCCATGACAACGGCGATGGCCCTCAACAACGTCCAGTTCCTGGTCCCTGTCGACGGAGGGGTTTCTAAACTACAGGCTGTTTTGCCTCCAGCTGCATGGTACTGTCTAGACATTGTCTAGACTTGTTATTATATAATGGTCAATAAAATAAGCAGGCTGATGTACTGCTGTATAGGCTGTGTTGTTTTCAGAGAATTCTCATACATAAGTGAAGAGATGTTTAAATCATAGAAGTCAATCAGCTCGCCTTAATCTTGGTGATGTTGACTCGGCTTGATGATCGGTATCTAAACTTGGACTGATGTGTTATATTCCTCTTTGTTTTAAATGTGGAACAGCTTTTGATGGTTTTCTCCACCTGTTTTCTCTTTTAATCCCGACAGGAATGCAGAGCAGCAAAGAATCCTATGGAAGATTCCTGATATCTCACAGAAATCTGAAAACGGGGGTAAGTACAGTCTGATTTTATCATTACGTACAGGGTTGTCAGGCTGGTTGTTGAAGAGCCTTCTGGCTTGAGTGAAGAGCAACTCTTGAATATAGTTTAATATTCATAAAGTCAAACAATAATCCATCAGACCCAGATAAAATTCAACCTTGTGCACCCAGCTCAGCCTGAGAGAATCACAAGAATTTTCCATGTACTTAAATGCAACTTCAGAAATGTTAAATTATGTCATTTGAATTGAATTGCAAAGTGTATATAAACTGAAATAGACAACCACAGATAAAAGCAACATGCTTGAAAGAGATCGTTAGGATGAGAATAAAGGACAGCAGGGTTCAGATTTTCCTTGGGTCATTACAGAGTTTTTGCAGACATGTGGAGCAGGGCAGGGTTAAAAACTGAACTAGAACCTGCACCAGGAGACATGGAGCTAAGCAGGTTACAGGAAGAAAGTGAGGCACATGATGCCCCTCAGGAAAGGACAGAGCTGTGGACAGTAGTCACCTCTTCCTGAAGTCAACAATGCCCCCTTCTGTCTACACATGGTATCAAAGTTATTTCAGCAAACTTGGCTGATATCAGTGTGGCATACCCACCCATGGTTGTTTTGTGTTGTTTCTTCTCTCAAGATAAACTAGCGCCCACAATGGAACCAGCAGTGAAATATTAATATGGTTTCAACGTTAAGAGTAGTTAAAATTGTGTGCCTGACTTGCAAACATTGGATGAAGTTTTTTTCTCTGACCGCTTCACTGAGTGCATGACCGTCAGCCCTCAGGGCTTACCTGATGTCCAGGACAGTAATCAAGTTTATTTAATTCTCTTTCAAACATGATCCGTTTAACCCTGCCTTTTGGACATGGATGGTTTGCAATGTTATTTTCTTTGAATGGTATCTTATTGTATCTTTTATCATTTGATATCCTCTTCTAAAAAGTGAGCCTCTGGTCATGCTAATTTTCTTTTCAAATGAATCTCATTCAGTGCTTGACATCTGTACCAGGTAAACATTTTGACTTTGAACAGGATTTTATACAACAGTGTGTTCCTGCATTCAGAAGTTAAATATAGCAACATCTGTTGTCTTCTGCAGCTGCAACCTGTATTTATCATCTTTGAACCAACCATCTTTTTTTTCTGTCTGTTCAAAATAGTTTCCAAAAGCATCTATATTTGAGTTTTCAAACTGGGTCTCATCCTCACATCCTCTGTCTATGAAACATCCTAAAATCTCTGCTTGTACTTTGCTGACGTCTTTGTAAATTCCCTCAGGCGTGGGGTCATTGTTAGCACGATTCCAGCTAACAGAGGGTCCCAGTAAACCTGCTCCACTGGCAGTGCAGTTCACCAGTGAGGGCAGCACGCTGTCAGGCTGTGACATTGAACTGGCTGGGCCAGGATACCGCTTCTCTCTCGTCAAGAAGAGGTTTGCCGCAGGTCAGTTTTTTCATCTGTTTCAGTAAAAGATGGTGTTCTCCGACCCAAAATGTTATCAGAACATCAATCCTACACTGATGTATAAACATAATTAAAACATGTCCATATCATTTCTTGTAAAATACTAAGGCAAGTAAAAGAGTCATATTTTTATCAGTCACAAATTTTGAAAACCAAGCTAACCCTTATCTGTAAATAGTTTTGTTATTGATTTGTTCTTGAAAGCCTATTCATCATTCTGTTATTCTATAGAATAATTATTTTTCATTCTGAAGTGGTGGTCTAATTAGAAATCAGTCAGCCTGTATGAAATGAAATGTTGTTTTAGTACTAAACTTTAATTAGTGCAGATAATGAAAACTGATGAGATATGACATTCACTCTTTAGTTACTCAGGCCTTATGAAGCCAAATCATACATATCTCACTTATCTATCATATCTCTCTCTCACCAAATAATAAAGGAGACACTGCTTATTGTTGTAACTGTCTCTGGAGTTTACAATATTTCTACATCAATCTATCTATCTGTCCATCTATCCATCTATCTATCTATTTATATAAGTAAGTGATCATGAAGAAAACCTAAAAACATGACGATTGTGAGGAGATTTGTGGAGTAATGAGAAGCATCTTTTTCTGTTTTGATGCAAATTGGGGCAATCAGCTGTTTAGGGTTTCAAACTACCTTAATAGCCTCCATCAGATCCCTGATGGTCACTGCTGAAGCTGCGTCACGTCTCTCTTGCCTCAAACTCTTGCAGGAGATCTGTTAAAGAACAACAAATAGACTGAGACATAACTGAAACACTTCACTGCTGTGTTGCAGGAAAATACCTGGCTGACAACTAACCCATGCTACTGAGCGCTGTTGAATAAATCGATAGCAGTGGACCGAGGTCGACACAGAGGACAGAGGACAGACATCGGACACCAGACAGACTCTCCACGGACCTTTTCCGAACCCACACAACAGGTCTGCAGCCTACCCAGCAGTATTGTATAACTTGCATATAGCATCGTGGAACTGTTTTAGGTCATGTAATTATTGTATTTGTATTCATTTCATAACATCTGTATTGCTGCAGTTAGACACCTGGGTTCTCCCCTCCTCTAAAGTCTGTGCCTCTGTCTCCATCCTCCTCTGGTCAATGTTTGGTGGTGTTTTTAAAAGTTTCACTGCAGCTGCCTGACCGAAGACGTGGACAGGAAGGGTTTTGGTGAGATTGTAACCCGGGATGATGTTCAGTGTCCCCAGTCCAGATTATTGAGATCTTTGTGGTCAGAAATGCACCTCAAGCTCTGGCGCATCCAAAGTTAAAGTAAGTAGAAGTGAAGCAGGGCACAGGACCCATTGCAAGTTCAACACTTTCGTTAGCACATCAGAAAATCACAGCTTCATTAATAATCCTTCTGTTAGGATCCGGGCTCAAAACCAGAGACAACTGTCCTCACTGACTTGCACTGACGGTGGCCATTTGTGCGGCTTTGGCCGGCAATCGAACGCATTTACAGATGCACAACACATGTTGTCACAAACAATTAGATGAACGACGGTGTTTCTCACTGGTGCTTATATGCGATGGGATGAAACACAGGATCAAATAACTACAAAAAAAACTTTAAGATAAAATGAAATAAAAAAATAAATTGTCACGTATCGCCTACTGGTACTACAGGGTCACATGACTTTGGATCACACCCTTTTTAATATAAATGCACTGATCAGTCAATCAAACTGTTGTTTTATTTCTCTGGAATATACACACATGGAGAGGTTTTTAGCAAGTTAGGCAGCTGCAATGATAAATCAGTGTACTGGTTGCAAAATAAGAAAAATATGTTTTTTCCCATCAGAACAAAAGAAGTGTACAAAGTGTCATTTTAAAATAATAATATATATCTTAAAGGGCGTTTGGTGTTTTCCTTGTATTGTCAGATAGCCTTTCTGTTGTTCCCAGGACAGCAGTGTTAGACTCCAGAGTACATGACAGCATTCTATTTTTATTTATTGATGATGATTTGTTGTATAAAACATGTGAGTCTGTATATGAATAGAATTTGAATGGTATCACACAACTCAGATCCCTTAAAGGTATAAATATTTGAATTCTCTCTCTTCTTTTTTGTTATCTGTGTAGTTGGGTAACCTGTGTACAGTATAAGGTATAATTTTTGAATTTATTTCAGATATAATTTTTTAACTCAAGTGCAACAGAAGATTTGAGCTATATATGGGGGTGGGGGTAATTTAAGGACAAAAGATAAATATCTTCCTGGATGCTGTGTTATGCTTTGTGAAAGCAGTGTTAATGTAGAGTTAGCTATACCACGGGCAAAGTTTCTGGCCGTAAAGAATCAGTTTGACATTTTGGGAAATGTGCTTTTTTTTCATGTTCTTGCCAAGAGTTGGATGAGAAGATCAATATCACCCATGTCTGTATGTTAAACAGGAAGCTGGAGCCAGGCAGTGGTTAGCTTAGCTTAGCATAAAGACTGGAAACAGGAGCTGTTTATCTGTAATATCTTGATTGTACTAAGATGGTGGTGTTGTGGATTTCCGGCCAATCAATATTTGAGCTTTAGAGGCACCGCTAGGTAAATTTTTAACCATAGCAATGTTGGTCCACCATCTTGATCTAGACTAAACTGTCTCAACAACTTGGCTTCCCCTGTGTCTAGATAACTTTAAAATGACAATCCCATCATCCACAGCTGTACTTTACTTAGAGCTGTTTAATGAATCTCAACATTTTAACGTGATGACATTAGCATACCAAACCAATTACAGTTTCACAGAGCTGTTAGCATCACTGTTGTGTTAGCATGAAGTGCTACTAACTAGTCAGGCTAGCTGTTTCCCCCTGCTTCCAGTCTTTATGCTAAGCTAAATTTAGCTTCATATTTAGCAGCCAGACATGAAATTGTGTTGTCATCTTCACATCTAATTCCTGACAAGAAAGTAAAGGCATATATCCCAAAATGCTGAATTGTTCCCTTCAATACCAACAATATGACAACGACAAAAACAAATAGGTTTTCTCAGCAACAGTGACAAAGTTAGGTGACAGTTTTTCCACTACTGGAACAGGATTTGTTTACTGGAACCAGCTTGTCTTTCTTCTTTTTCTTATACAAACCTCATGATGATAAAAAACAAACATTCTCAGTTCCCACATCTACCTGCGCAGTTGTCACCTCAGCTTCGACCATGTGTCGTCAGTCAAGCTTCTCACCTGCCTCGTACCTGTTTCCATTCACCTCAGTGGTACCTGAACTCCCTGATTATATATCATGAGCACATCCTTGGTCATCCAGCCCGCTCGAATCCATGGCTTTATTTTGTGTAATCGTAATGGTCTCTGTGAGATGACAAGAGCTGAATGATGTTGTGGAGCAAGGTTAAGTCGACCAAAATGCTTCTTTTTCTTTTTCTTTTTTTTTTGTATTTTATGTCAGTCCTCTGTTAAGGAGAATAAGCTGAATATTTTTAAAACGGATAAAAATGAAAAAATATTATATTGTTTAATGTGAAAAAAAAACACTGTGCTGACTATGTTGAACTTCCTGAATGCTCTGACACTCAACATGACGAACAAAACGTGTGTGTGAAGTGTAGCTGAAGATCTCCGTACTGTACTGTATATGTCGGCATTCTGCTAAATGCAACCAATCATAGTTCTTTCAGAGCTGTCGTAGAAGCATCGTGGTCTGGGTGTAGGACAAAAGACACGATTCATCTCACATCAATAGTCCTATTCAGTGGTGTAGGTCTTTTGATTGGATAGGTTTTTAAATATATGTGGTTATTTAGCCACTGATAAAAAGTCAAATCTGGGTCATGCAGTTTAAATCAAAATCTTGTTCTTGACCAGATTTTGTTTTATTTTTTGTTTTGTTTTTGTCTGTGCAGACCCAGTATAAGAGAACACTGGGGTTGCATTTTGTCACAGTGAGGCGATGATGATTGGTGCCATTTAGCTCCTGGTAATACATTATTGTGGTAACACTTTCTTTCAGTCACGTCAGTCTTTCCTCTAGTCGACTGGAGGAATCAACGTGCCTGAGAGAAAGATGTTACCTTGTGGGTGAATCTTGAGGCACCAGTACAACTGTCACTACAGCATTATCTACGCAGGCCCACCAGACACACCCTAACATGTATCTGTTTTTAAATCACCGCTACACTACAGCTTACAGGTCTTTCAGCTCGAAAGAAAAAACAAAACTCAGTCTCACGGTTATTTGATAACTCTCTTGAATAATCAAAACTCGTATATTTTGTCCTGCAGTAAATACAAGGTGGGGCATCTATGATGATAGATAGCGCTGTGATGACATGTTGTGCTGAGTGTCAGTTACCTGTATTAATGTTGAGAAAAGAGCAGGGAGTGTGTTTATGTGTGCTATAAGCCAGAATGCTTTTTGGTTCTGTACCGTTAACCTCAAACACATGTGCAAGCTGTTTGTACAGTACATAACAACGCTAAGATGAACTGAGAAACTTAGTTTGCTTCTTTCCAAAACCAATAAAAGTTCTAAATGGATTTACATGTTTGCAGTTTTCTTTGTATTGTATTGTGTGTAATTCTGTGTGATTTATTCTTTTTTGGTCCTTTTTAGTCTTTTTAGCAGCTTCCTGTAGGCCTCATCCAGTCAGTCCACTGTTTTTCTAAAACTGAATGAAGCAATCCCCAGTGTTTGAGACTGCGATGTCAATAAGATGTCATACTTCACAGAATATAAATCCTGTGCAATAACATTTATTTGACAAAAATAGCAAAACGATGAAATACAGCTGAAGTTTCCTATGAATACTTTGAAGCAGTGGTGGAAATGTTACACCTGCAAACTTGTGGATACTCACTTACATACAGGACACAAGTCAGGGCTGAATCTAAGCATGATACAGTCCTGCTCCCATGAATACCATCCCTGAGTGCACGTACATCAACTTTTGCTTCTTAATTCTTATAGATTCACTTAACAACATAACTATTAAATGTGTATGTATCCATGGTTGAACATTTCTCTCAGCTCAGGTTTTCAGAAACATGTTGCTCAGTATGGTCCACATGTCTTCATGTCTACAATCCTCACAAGTTAAAGTAATAAATGGAAACCCACAAAAAATATCAAAAGCAATTAGAAAAAAAGCAGTAGTGGATACGGGCATTATTGTGCATACCGTACAGTGATCATATAGTTTGCAGTTCAGATTTGGTTTCTAGTAAGGCAAGATGGGAGGAAACGGTCAGTTTGGTCACATTGAGAGTTAGAGAGAAGGAGAGAGAGGGGAGTCATCCTCAGCAGAGGAAAGTGAGGTCGCTCTTCCTGCAGCCCACCTGGCAGCACACGGTGGTCAACATGTTATTAATGTCTCGTCTGGTCAGCTCAGAGCCCAGGTGTTGCTGCTGCTGCTGCCCAGGCTGCTGAGGCTCTCCAAGCTGCTCTGTTCCCCTGTCGGCAAACCTGCAAAAACAAAACATGCATTATGTAATAAAACTAACAGTAAATTATAATTAGTGTTTTCACAGTTACTTTCACTAACAATGGATGGACAACTCTTTTCAGATCAGTCTCTTGTAATCTACATCCACGTTCTCATTAAATAAGGAAACTCTAAATGACTGTACAGATTATCTTGATGCTATTTGTCTTCTACAGTGTCACTCTGCTCTTTCTAATCAGCCCGACTGATGGGTTAACTGGGTTTGTGTGTGTGTTGTGTGACAGTGAGAGAGAGGCTGCCTGGTGAAGAGACTGCTGCAGTATTTAATCATGATATGTTGCCTCTGTGATAACAATCCTGAACAGCAGACAATACGTCGTGGTGCTGGGACACCTGTCTGCCTGCACACCCACTGCAGCCCCAGAATTCATGCAGTGCAGTATGGTTCATGTGAGTGAGGAAGGTCTCCACAGCCTGGTTAAAGCTGCTGGTCAGTAACTTTCAAATATGATTCCTCTTTTTTTCTGCTTAATGTGTCTGGCTGAGGGAGGAGATGTCATGAAAAAACTCAGACTCAGTGAGTCAGAGAGAGAGAGTAAAATGAAAACACAAAAGTCTGAGAGACAAAAACAAATAGAAAGGAAAAAAAAGAAGTTTAAGTTAGATATGATCAATAGGATGAGATATTATTGAATTATCGGTCACCTGCAGAGGCACGGAGAAAGAGCATGATTTCACAAAAGACAGAAAAAGCTTTATATTTTTCCAATCAAAACCTTCATAATGTATCTCAGGCATCGCCTTATCTGTAGCAAACGAAACACCGTTTGTTATTTAAACTCTTGAAAAGTTGCTGCTCAGGAATAATTTGTTGTTATTGTTCAGAGCTGCAGAGATGTTTGAAATTCAAGAGGAGAAGTTAAATATCCCAGCACTTCAGAACATATCAGTGAATTCAGACTGGATTTGGGGAAAATGTCTCGTAATCTAACAGTGCAGAAGTGAGAAATGTCAAAATAAAAGCTGCTGTAAGAAGAAATGTTGAAGGGATATTTTTTTCTCATTGAGAACTGACATAAAGTAAAAAAAAACAACAACAAAAAAACTGAGTAGAAACTGTAGGTAACCGTGTGGTGGGCTGTACATCTATGAAAAGTTTGAGTCATTTTTTTTGTACATTCACATGAAATGAGGCTTCTGTTTTTCAGAATAAAAGAAGAGAAATGGTCTCACCGTCCATGTCTGACTCGGTGAGGAATCTCCTCCAACGGGAGCCTCCGCAGGTGTAGACGACAGCCCTCAGGAACTCTCGACCGCACAGCTTCACCGCCTTCACCTCTGCTCTCACCTGGTCCACGCTCACCACTGCACACAAGAGCAGAGGCAGAAACACCAGAGCCCTCATACTGGATGTCTGAGTGTCAAAACAGAGGTATGTCTCCGTGTTTGGTTTGTTTTCAGAAACCACCACAGCTCCTCTGTCCTGGCCTGTTTCGTCTGTCCGTCTGTGTTCACTTCAGCTCTGCTCTTCAGGAGGCTGCAGCCAGTCGTTGATCCACTGATCGTGTCTCCCTGCAATATATAGTATCCACCTTTCAGTTCATCAATGCTGGGCATCTCTCCACCTCCCTCTAAGTGGCACTCAGCCCGTCCCTGTCTCACACACATGCACACAAAGTCCTCACTCATGTCATGACAGTCAAGTGGTTTTATGTTTCCGGTCATCTCCTCAGTCACCATTTGTTAGCTGTTTGAGGAAGAGTGACGGCCATCAGAGCTTTACAACCCTCAGCTGACAATCACATTAGATGGGGAGTATCCTCCTCAGCCTCTCTGTGATTACATGATTGCACCGACCTTCACTACACTGCATAGTG